>JAVSBS010012231.1:0-10692 GCA_033124195.1 Coracias cyanogaster
GGCGGGAGGGGGCGGTGGCGGCGGCGGGGCCGCTGCTTCCGCCTGGGCCGCGCAGGGCGGGCTGAGGGCGGGCCCGCCTCCCGTTTGCCGCGTCCCCGCTCCGTGTGAGCCCCGCTGGGGAGCGGGCCGCCCGTCCGAGGCAGCCGCCCTCGGCAGCGCCTGCCCTTGTGGCGGCGATAAGCCCGGCCCCGGCCGCAGGCGAGAGCCGGTGTCCGTAGCCCGCTATGGAAAGGCGGGAGCAAGGGTTAAGTTGCGCTCAGACTCACGTCTTGGGGCTTTCCTTCAGTTTCTGTCCTTCGCGCTGGCCCAAACTTCACAGTTTCTTTGGGGATTCTGGCAAAGATAAAAAGAAAAGGTAGTTTGAAATGAGCAAAATAAGCTGGGGGACTTAAAAAAAGGCAGAGAACGGGGTAGCAGAAGCACTGAGTGGTCCTTCAATGCGTTTGAAGTTGCATCTAAATGAGGAAGCTGGACCTGGGCGTCTGGAGTGTCACAGACGGTAAAGCAGCCTCCCCCCACCCCCCTCCAAACTATTTTGAGGATCCACTTGCAAAAAAATTAAAAAGTAGCAGTAATTCGCTTTTCAGTGCACCAGGATCCTGCCACAGAGTCTGTATGTCTACTAAATAAAGGGTGAAAGGAGCTCAGGGAAGGTAAGACTAAGGAGAAAACGACACGCCACGTTTGTCAAGGAGGACCCTAGGGAGGTCGTCATGCAGAAATGCTGCTTTTTGGAAAAAAGTGTTGGAGGAGCTGCTTCCAGTTGATGTCGTGGAGGAAGGTAAAATGAAAAATGGAATAATCAGAAGTTGGCAAGATCAGCTGGTGTTTATGAAGGAGTTACAGAGGGATTCAGGCATTGAGCGTGCCATGGAACCACATGCTGCACAGGGTGTTGGAGGACCGAGATGTGCTGCCTGCAGCCAAAACCTGAACAGCTCCAAGAGGAGCCCCTAAGGTCAATGTGCATGTTAATCACATCAGTGGGAAGAATAACAAAGACGTGAGTGAGTGGACCAGGAATAAATATGATGCACCAGAGAACCATCAGCGTAATTTTGTATGAAGAGACATCGCGCCTTGGAAATCTGTGGCAGTCTTTGAAGGAGCCAAGTGACCATACCTCAAAAAGTGTTTGGGCAAGAGTTTTCAGCAAAGGTTCTTAGAAGATTGATAAGTTGTGAGATAAAGGTTACAACCTTCAGGTGGATGGATACCCACTGAAAAGATAGGAAAGAAAAGGTAGGAGTGAATTACCATCTGTTCCAATGGAGTGACATAACAGGTAGGATTGTGCAGTTATTTGTGTGTAGGTTAGTGCTGTTCAACAGAGTTGTAAATAGCCTGGAAAAGGGGGTGGGGAGCAGAGTAGTGAAATCTGTTGTTCATACTAAGTTATCCAGGTTAGTGAAAACCATTGTCAGGTTGAAGAAGGACCTTTGAATTCCTGCTGAGAGCAGTAAAATGATAGACACTTGTTGATGTGTGAGATAAAACTGAGTGTTTAGATGGCATAAAAGGCTCCTAACAAGTGATGGCTGTTCATGAGCGAGACCTCAGAGTTGCAGCAGGTGCTCTATGAAGTCTCAGTGCTTTGTGCTTCCAGTGTCACCATCAAGTAACATTCAGCAACCATTTGGAAATGGATGCAGTAATTCTTACTCCGTGAGATAGTGATGTGCTTACTGCTTGGAGGGGGTCTGCAGGTCTAGCAGTTCCCACCTCTCAGAAAGGCTGCAGTAAAGCTACAAAAGGTACAGAAAGGTGTGACAACATTTTTTACAAGTCTGAAAGTCTTCCACATAGAGAGCACTAAATAAATTGGAAGTTGAAAGACAAACTAATGGGAGGAGGAGGTTGGGGAAATAATGACAAAAGTCTATAGAATGGTTTGTGAAACTGAGTTGAATAGACAGTGATTCCACGCTGTCATTTCTAACGCAAAACCTGTGGAAAACAAATGAAGCTAATAGGCAGCAGTTTCAAAACAAAAAGTATTTAAATGTAGTTTTAAATTCCATTGGAAGTGTCACAGATTCCTAACAGTTTACAGGGGTCTGCAAAAAGACAAGGCAGATTTATGGGGGGAAATCCATCAGGGGCTATTAAACGTGAAGCCTCAGAAAGCCCCAAGAGCCATCAATCTTTTGGAGGCTGTACCAGGGAAGTAGGCCAGTGGACTCGCCCTTTCCTTGGCACCTGCTGTTGGATGTTATCAAAGACAGAATGGACTGTTGGCCTGATCTGATACAGTTTTCATGTTCCTAGCTGCAATTAGCATTGCCTTTTACTAAAATTCACATCAAGTCTTGCAAGTCATTTCTTATTCCAGAGCCCAGCTTATCTAATGTGTGTTTAAAATCTCAAAGGGCCATCTAGGTGCTTGAGGTACTGTTGATCCGAGTACACCGTTTTATTATACTGTCCATAAAACCTGATTGTCAGCAGCAGATAAGCTCATGGGTGAATATTAAAATAATGACTGCATGTATTACATTTGATATCAGCTAGAGTTGGTAAGTTCCTGCCATGAAGTCACAGAAAAAGGCTTTCTATGACTTTGTAGAAGAGTGAGGCAGTTTGCTCTGGTCTGTCCTGAATGAGCATTCAAAGGAATCAGAATTCCTCAGCTCTGTCCTGGATTTTACATATGAATTTCTGTCCTTGAAGAAAACATTTCAATGTTTTGACATTCAGGTTCCCCACTTGAAAATGTTAATAAAAACTGTCTAAATTATAATGGGTACATGCAAATGCCAAGGTTGCTGGCGTTGCCTCCATCCCTGCAGGAGGATCAACATTAGGCTTTTGCTCAGCAGCTTGCTGGTTGTGATGAGGGCAGATGACAATGGGAGAAGGAGGTTTGAATGGTCACCCCAGTACGACTATGCCAATATTCTGTTTATCAGTGGCTGCATTGTAACTTGGCCGGGTTTATTTTCTGAACTTTATTTTAATAGTTGAGAAAATTGGCTGTTGGCCTCACAGGAGAAGTATAAGCCATACTTTTACATGTAGTTGGCATATGGTTTTTAGAGAGCAGGTTCTCAGAGACGTCATTTCTGGAGTGAGACCTTGAAATTGCTGATGAGCATGAATTTTCATAGTGGTTTCCCTTGGGAAGGGACTGCATGAACAACTCTTTCACTAGCCATGAACCGCAGAGGGTTGGCTAAAACACCCCATGTGCATCTTGTTCAAACAGGGGTCTGTGATGCATTTGCATTGCTCAAATGCGCTAATATTTTAGTAGTAATAATAATACTAATGGTTCAGTATAAGGTAGCTATTTGTTGATTTATGTCTTGATATTTGTCATATACTCTTTTTGGTGGGTATTCTTCGTGAATTAACAACTAACTTTATGGATTACAGACCTGTAGTTGATCTGATTGTTTAAATGCAGTAAACAAATAATGAAAATAAAGGTTAATCAAGGCAGTGTCTACACTAAAGAATCAATAATATAGTGGCGGAATGTAAGTCAATAAAACAGGTGAAGCAGGTGTTTAGAGGGCACCATTTTTGTAATAGCCCATCATCTCAGCTCATTGCTTGCATAACCACTGTGTACTCAGCTGTGACATTAGGCAGTCATTCCTTTCATCTCCGTAACTGATTTTTAGATACATGTTTTCATCACTTATATCCTCACATAAGGGAAAAAAGTCTCCTTAACCCCTTAAAATGATCAGTTCTCCAATTTCTGGACTTATTTCTTGAGCTAAATTTCTATACATGATGTAGGGATCAAAGATCTTGAATCATTCCAGTATTCAAAGATTTCTTCAAAGATTCATTATCATTCAGTCTGAAGAGTATATTTTGAGGAGATCACAGATTGTTCCCAGTTTGTATAGCTTAAAAGTTTAGT
This sequence comes from Coracias cyanogaster, assembly GCA_033124195.1. Lineage (NCBI taxonomy): Eukaryota > Metazoa > Chordata > Aves > Coraciiformes > Coraciidae > Coracias > Coracias cyanogaster. The sequence goes on from JAVSBS010012231.1 coordinate 3,875, forward strand.
AGTAAAGTGGGACAGTATGTATGAATACACACATATGTATCAATAAGGCGTAGCTAATGATTTATTATTTTCAGTAGATTATCTGTAAATACGAAGAACAGTTATTTTTAATATTCACCAAATTATATAAATGCCTTTACTCTCTAGCCCTTTGTTTCTCCTGCTCTCTGGTGCTTTGAACGCAACGGAAAAGGTGTTTCTGGTCTGTACGGCTCCTCTTTGATGGAAATAAATGTAATAAAGGTGATAGAGGGAAAGATGATGCCATAAGAGTAGCCTACACTCAAAATAATTAAATGATTCTTTTACAGTTAAAATATTAGTGTTAATGTTGCTAAAGCATAGTATTTTTGGAGACAGTTTACTAAAGGTAGAGTTACAATAATGATAAATAGGATCTGTCACAGGACACTAATATAATTCTATTTGAAGAAATCCATGTGTCTGTTGCTAATATTTTAAATTATCTGTTTAATCAATGGGAGAAAAAAAGGGTTTCTCTGCATCTTTTTGTCCAGTTTCCATGACAATTTTTTATTTATATACAATCCTGGGGTTGTTGGGTTTTGTTTTTTTTACGTTTCGTATTCTGTGAACACACACTGCAGTAGCTCAATGGAGACTGCATGGGGAAGGCATGCAATAGATTGCAACATTTGGATACTGAATACATTTTGAGTAGAACTTTTCATTCCCTCAGAATTAGATATCTCAAAGCTCTATATAACAAAGATCTTAAAATTAAGAATTTAAAAATATGCATGGTTCATATAAGTATTTAGATTGCTGTATCATGGAAGTAGATTTCACACTGAACAGTTCAGTTTTTGTGCGCATACTCATTTTATCTCGAGAGTTTTTCAGAAGTATGTAAAAAATTCTTTGTTGTTTTCAAATTATGTTTGTTGGGTTTTTTTATTACAGAGCAGTTGGAAATGCATGTATTTTAATTTTTTTAGCTAGAAGTGGTGTTCTAGAGACAGTGAAATGTTTTGAAAAAGTAGTTGCATCATCAGTTCCCAAAACAACTGGAACAGGGATTACAAATGAATCAAGGGCTAAGCTGGCTTTATGGGTAGTTAATGTAAGAAAGGGAAACTTTAAGTAGGAAAAGGTCCACATCACCATGGAAAAAAGCAGATTTGAAATAGTGTTGATTGGCTCATTGTACCCTTATGTGTGGACCTTGTGGTATGCATTTGAGTATGTTCATGTTGTAAATGGCAGCAATAATATTTTAGTATGTATTCCTGTAGTATAAGACTGAAAAAGCTAACTGCAAGCATTTGGAAGTGGAAGTTAATTGGAGGCTGTATATTTTTATATATCATATATATAGTATTGCTCTCATGTGATTCTTTTTTTAAGTATATAAAGTCAGAGTACAGCAAACACTAAACTTTGAGCATGTGAATGATCTCACATAAAGCAGTGGTGTCCCACAGCATCTGGGCCTGCTTATACGAACAGCCCTCTTGAAAACAGTGACCTTAGAGCAGCTCACATGCATTAAAAATTTGCTAGATCAGGGTGGAATAGAATAAGTACATTTAAGGCCCAGTTTAACTCAGGGATAGGAAAAAAAAATATGTCAAGAAAGCTTGGGGTAGCGCTTTATAACATCAGATCTTCCTTATTTTGCGTGACTTCCCAAGTTATCTCTGTACTGCTGTGTAAAACAGGACCACTGATTGTCCAGACTGGGTAAGGGTCAGCCTATTTGGGGCCCATGAACACTCTTGTGAGCAGTCCTGGGCACGGTTCAGGGTACGGGGCTTGCACCAGAAGCTGTGCTCTGCAGGCAGGATGGACAAGACTGTGCCAAACGCAATGTTCTCTACCTTGCATGGTCTTCCAGAGCTGTCCTAGCAGGCTTCATGCTCTCAACCATCACATAGTCAAAGGGAGCATTCAATCTAGGTTTTGAGAAATCACAGTGGAGAGCTGCAATACAATCTTTGTATTTTTCAGGCACCTATAAATGAAAAAAACCTTACACATATAACAATTATGCCTAATGGCCACAGTGGTACTACCTGGGTCCAAAAGGAGACTTGGGCCAAGTATTAAGAAGCGTAGATGTGGCCAGACTGTGGCCCCTTGTCTACTTAAGGCTCCCTGGTGCTATTTCATTTACCTCCAGGGATAGGGCCTCTCACAAGGTCCAAGTATGAACATTTTATATAGCCAGGTACCAGGAAGGCCTTGAGAAATATTGGTCTTGAAACAAACAAGCCTGGAATATTTTTGCTGGCAACAGACAAGAGGCACAATGGCATTCAAAAGGGTTTGAGAAGTTTGTTGGTAGTATCTCCAAGCACCAAATAAATCTGCAGGAGATAGGTTCTTCGGGCCAGGGTCCTGCAGGCCATCTGCTGCGTACTTGTTTAGTAATGTAAATAACACAATAATTGCTGTGACCTGTATATTTAAGGCTATTTTCATAGTTCATTTTAAAATACTTAATCCAAAGAAAGCACAATTAATGTCCAATCAAAACAGAAAATACTCTTTACATGTCAGCAGTTATATGATAGCAAATCCTGTTGAGGAACAGATGGTAATGTCTTTGTTAACCTTGCCGCACAGATGAGTGGAAACTAGTTTTCAGGCAGCAGAGACAAAAAAAAGTGCATGTATGTGGAAAGTAACATACGGAATTAGCTGGAACTACGTAAATACATGAAAAAAAGATGCTGGTAAAACTTCCTGAAGAGACATTTGTTCTTGAAAGTACCCACTAGTGTAAAATGTATTTGTAGTTAGCTGTTAATGCAGCTGTGTGTACTGGAACAGCTCACACAGCAACTGCCTCATATTTAATAGCTGCAAACTGTAATATGAAATAAAACATTGAGTTTCATGAAAGTAGGTTCCATTTATAAGTACATCTGAGAAAAAATCAAATTGTTGGGTTTTTTCCCTCACCTTCCCCTGTTGCTATCTAAAACTGACCATGAGAACTGTTAAGTCGTAAATCACACCAAGGGTTGGCCAAGAGGCTTCATCAGAGATTTTCTGGTGTTTCAGGGGGTGCAGGTATAGAATTCAGTCTGTTGCAAAAAGACAGCTCCAGCCCAAACCATTGCCTGAGCCCCATGAATCACGTTTCTGCTTAGTCTTTGCAAAATAGTGGGTTTTCTTCTGCACTGTTATTTATGAGTGCCTGTACGTGGTCTCCCACTAAGCAATCGTAGACCTATATGCACAGTCAGAGGGAGACAGTGAAATCTAAACCACTAGAAAGTGGTGAACTTTCCAAACACCTTTCTACACTTTTTCGTTCTGGTTATTGATGTGACCAACTACTTTTCCCTTGAGGTCAATATGCAGCAAAGACCTGCTGTGGTAATGTTTTGGTTTTGGTCCCTCAGCAGATAGTAAATTAAAATTCTTTGTGCTGCAGCCATTTTAAATATGTGAAATTGTTCTCTTTTGCTACAGCTTTTGTGCAAGTTTAGTTACATTAAATACCCAAAAAGCTATGTCTGTGTCTTTGATAATAGTGCAATATTTGCCATATTCTAAAACTGTGTTCTCTCGGTGAAATACAGTCTAGTACTGTGACCACTTCTAATCTAGCGGTGTCTTAGAATTTTCACTCAATGTACATCAGTGTTACATGACAGAAAGTTTTAACATTTTAAAATCCTCATTCTCCCTTTCCTGCCACCATTATGTTGGTGCAGTGCTTTATAAGGTGGAGTAGGTGACTTTTATTTTCTATTTCCTTGTGTAATTTTGGAAAGAGATGTAGTTCCAAAACAAATATGAAGTTTAGACAGCAAGAGAGGTCAACCTGTCTGCTTCTGAGTATTGCACAATTGGTGGAGAGAGTACGTGGACAACTGTAGATAGATAGAAAAAATTTACTTTTTCAAGTAAACATAGGAAAGACAAACCAAGATGTTTATTTTCCACCTTTTTCATCTGCACTTTTAAACTATACTTACAGAATACATGATATTGAAAGGGACCTCTGAAGATTGTCTAGATCACCCCCCCGCCCAAAACAGCTTCAGCTGCAGCAGGTTACTCAGAGCTTTGTGACCAGTTGGGTTTTGAATCTCTCCAAGAATGGAGACTCCACAAGCTTTCTGGACAACCTCTTCCAGTGTTTGACCATTCTCACAGTAAAAAAGTTGGTTTGGGTTTTTTAAATTGAATTCCCTGTATTTCTGTTTGTGCCCATTTCCTCTTGTTATGGCACTGGGCACTACTAGTAAGAATTGCTCCATCTCTTTGCTGCCTCACATCAGATAGTTACACCTGTTGATAAGATCCCCTTGAGACTTCTCCAGGCTGGCTGGTCCCAGCTCTCTCAGCCTGTGGGAAGCTTGCACTGGAGCAGGCTCCAGGCCTCACCTGTGGAGCCTCCTTCCAGCATCCACTTGCTCCAGCAGGCTGCAGGTGGATATCTGCTCCACCGTTAACCTCCATGGGCTGCAGGGGGACAGCGTGCTTCACCATGGTCTTCACGGGAATCTCTGCTCCAGTGCCTGGAGCACCTCCTCCCCACACTCCTTCTTCACTGACCTTGGTGTCTGTGGAGTTGTTTCTCACATGTTTTGACTCCTGTCTCCAGCTGCAGTTGTGCGGGTTTTTTTTTTCCACTCTTTAAATATGTTATCCCAGAGACACTGCCACTGATCTGATGGGCTTGGCCTTGGCCAGTGGTAGGTCTATCTTAAAGCCAGCTGGCATTGGTTCTATTGGACATGGAGGAAGCATCTAGCAGCTTCTCACAGAAGCCACACCTGTTGGCCCCTCTACCAAAACCTTCCCATGCAAGCCCAATACTGTTGTTGGTATTTTACCAAGGTTTCTGGCAGTTTCCTGATTGCAGTGCATAAAATTTCCTTACAGTTTGCGTGGAAGCTCCTAGAATGACGTACCCATTATTCTCAGATAAATTCTTTAGCCTTTTCCTTGTACCTGTGTTTCTGACTTCCCAGGACACCTTTTTCCCCAGTACAGAAGAGAAGCTCCTTCTGGCTTGTTTATAGTTTCTGTCATTTAGCAGTAGCAGAGAAGCGTTTCCTCTGTGCCTCCCTCCAGGTCGCTGCCTTGGGCATGGACTTTTCAGAGAGTCTCCCTCTTTCTTTCTGTAACGTTACTCCACTTTGTCCCTGACAAGCTTCTAGAAGATGGCAGACTTTCCTTCTGGCCTGTAGACAAGACACATCTCTCCAGCTTCTGCTGGTTTTATCATTCAGGTCCAAGGCAGGTGCATTTAATATGTGATTTGGAGAGCAGGAGGAGAGGAGGCCAGGGGCTGTGGGCTTTGTTGCTCTGGGATACTTACCTATTTCAAATACACAAAATACACACGTGTTAGCCTGTGGCTTGCTGGCACAGGTATATTGAGATAATAAAAACAGACAATTCCATGTCCACAATACTCTGTAATGTTCTACGGTTATTTTCCATTATAGTCTTGGAGAACCTGTTGGGGGTTTTTTGGGAGGGGTTGCGTTTCAAGGAATTGCTATTTTCAAGACAATGATTTGTTGAAGTAGCACAGAGTTGGGGTTAGGCTGTTACTGCAGCTACTGAGCTCTCGGCTTTTTTGCTGTTGTGGCAGTTGTGCTGTTCATTCTGTTTGCAAAGTTATTGGAAATCATATTCAGCTCCCTAAACCCAGGCGTCTAGTGCTATTTGAGGTCTTCTTGCGCAGCTAAGACATCTGCAGGGGTCTGGCACAGATGAGACAGGACAGACACTTTCTGGCCTAGCAGCTGGTGTCCGAACATCTCAGGACACAGTGACATACACTAGGACATTTTGGCTAGCATCCAGTTTATGCAATTGAATCCTCTCCTGGCAGTCAGCCATCACTGAGTGAATTCCAGCCAGCAGCACCATGTTTATCAATTGAGTAAGACTTTAGAATTAACATTTCCAAATTGGCCAATACATTCACCAAGTTACTATGGCTGGAAGAGGGCAGAAAACACATAGATGCCTACCTCCTCTGTACATGTCTTCTTGGGAAGACTATAAAAAGGCCTTTAATGAAATGATGTAAGATGTGTGACAGGAATAAAAAGAAAACAATTCCATTTAGAAGCTGGGAAGTACGCACACTAGGTTGTGCTTTAGGCAAGAAGCTGCATTTTCTTACATTTGATGTATTTTTAGAATACATCTAATACATCTAATAGCCTAGATTACAAAAGTGACATTTTTGCACTGAGTTTCAAAGCATTAACTAGCCTCAGCATAAATGTGCATTAAAGCTGCCCTTGTTATGCCTGAAGTCGAGCTGGGGGCTTTGGACTAATTTAAGTGCCGAACTTTCTCCGCTAATTCCTGGGCAGGAGCCCTGTAATCCTCTGGGAAGATGTTTTGACAGTCCGTTTCATTGCTGAAAGCTGTGCTGAAAGGAATTTCCTGCCTTAGATTTCAGAGGTCTATTGGAACCGCTTGCCTTGCTGGATAGACTGACTCTTCAGCAGGCAGGAGGGGAGGTGGCTACGGCAGGGCAAGGCTTGCTCCATGAAACTTGGCCTCACTGCAGCTTCCAAGAAAAAGACTGGAAATTGGTCACTTCTTTCTCCAGACTCAGAAGTCAGCAGCGTGAGATCCCATAGCCTCGCTATGCATTTTTCAACCTTCTCCTCTTCCCTTGTGTTTTTCTTATGCCGTCTGTATAATTTAAATAGAACAAGTGTGTTTAAGAATTTGCTATCCGCTTTTTCTAGGTCATATTTCTGAAGACCTCACAAACATCACGCTGACATTTGCCAAAAAATTAACATAAGATAAAGTGAACTTCCAGTAGACAGCTGGAAGAAGTCCAACTGAGTGCAATGTGT
>JAVSBS010012231.1:24134-38417 GCA_033124195.1 Coracias cyanogaster
TTCTCTTCTCCAGGCTGAACAACCCCAACTCTCTCAGCCTGTCTTCATAGGAGAGGTGCTCCAGCCCTCTGATCATTCTTGTGGCGCTTCTCTGGACCCGCTCCATCGGGTCCATGTCCATGTTGTGGTGAGTGTTCCAGAGCTGGATGCAGTAGTCCAGGTGAGGTCTCACCAGAGCAGAGGGGCAGAATCACCTCTTTTCATCTGCTGGCCACACTTATTTTGATGCAGCCCAGGATGCAATTGGCCTTCTGGGCTGCCATTGCGCATTGGTGGCTCATGTCCAGCTTTTAATCCACCAGTACCCACAAATCCTTTTCCACAGGGCTGCTCTGTATCACGTCATCTCCCAGCCTATATTGATAGCGAGGATGTCCACCTGGAGCAGCATGCAATGTACGATAGACCCATCTGGAGGCAAGACAAGATACTATAAGACATATGACATAGCATGAGACTCTTTTGTATTGACAGCTGCCATAGAGGTAGGTGAGAGAGATCACACCTTTAGTTCCCATGGAAAGAGGGTTTAGCACAAAAGGAATTGTTACGGCTTGCAGTGCTAAGGACAATGCTGAAACTACCTTTCCTTTTTGCACAGGCTATAGAAAAAGTGTCAAAGAGTAATAACCAGAAGCCAAAAATCACTTAGTTTATATTCTCAGTTCTCCCTAACTCTGGTGAAATGATCCTTTTTTTTACTTTTAAAGAATGAGACATTTAATTATACATTGATGTTTTTCAATAGCTTCTGCCATTACTGCTAAACTGCAAAACTGCAAAACTCCATCACTTTGTTGCAGCAGCAAGTGGGTGGGTTGCCTTAGATTACCTTTTGAATGCCGACCCAGTTGATTTGCTGTTACTTATTATGTGCTTGATAAGAGCCATACAGTAGGTCTGTATTCTCAGGAACTCACAGTAAACAAGACTAAGGTTATAGAAACAAGATTGTGTGGCTGCTCAGTTTAGTTAGTACAGCTCTAGGTAGTTCATCTACAGAAATTCAACAAGATGTTCCACTGGAAAATACGGCATACTGCTTATCATGCCAAGATTTACTGCTTTTTTTTAGAAAAGGAGAAATAATAGCGTGACTTTAAAAATCTCATTGTAAAGTTCCAGTACAGCTACATTCCTTGACTATGAACCTCGATAGTACCTCTTAGCTTCTGCTCATCACATTATCCAGAAGTATCCATAAGCATCTTAAACCCCAAGATCCATTAAAGTGTGCATCGTTGCAGAGGAACATAACCTTGTTGTGTTTGAATCAGTAGTTTCCTGTGACTTTTTGTTTTCTTTTTCACAACTATACAAAGAGACAGAGCCCTGTGCTCTTTCTAGCATCTCTAGAAGCAACGAAGTGCAGGAACAAAAAATTTTTAATAGGAGCAAGTAGCAATGACTCTTTACTACAGATTCTGCACTTTACTTTGTAGATATTTGTAACATATTGCTTCTTACATTATTAAACTATATTTTGTAAATATTCTGCTCTGAATCATTGACATTGACTTATCCTAATATATTTAATAACCAACTGCAACTTCTTTGAAGGAGACAGAATGTTTACCTGCTTTAGAAAAATGATTAAGAAGAAGATCCTCATGGCTCCCATGGGTTTATTAAAATATTGATGCTTGATATAAATGTTACAGATCTGTCTGAAATAGCAAAATACAACAAATATTTAAAGAAGCCATAGATCCTTCCAACTGAATGCTAGGGCATCCTGACCGCAGATCTGGAACTACAAGAAACAAGTCATAAACCTCTGAACCTTGGAATTAAGAAATCTGGCACAAAAAGGCAAAACCTATCTGTTCATCCATAGCTAATAGTTGTGCCTTTTGCACAGTTGTATATGCAGAAGCAAAACACTTTTTGTTGAATAAACAGTGCTTACCTCATGCAAAACCAGCTGATGCTATTGGAGAAGCGTGAAGGACATTGAGGAATAAAAATTAATAAAAATGGAGTGAAATACAGAAAATAAGCGTGTTAGAGACAGTCAGATCCTCAGTGCTTTCACCAGTAGGCTTCATTTGATTTTTTGCCTTATTCCACTCTCTCTAATGCTAATGTGTGTGTACAGCAGAGAGTGAGGTATAACAGAAAGCCTAAAAACAAAAGAAAGACAGAAAAGGAAATGGAAAATAAAAGAGATGAGACAAAAATAAACATGAAGGAAAAGAAAATGAAATAGATAGTACTTACAGGAAAGGAAGAAAAGTAGGAATCAGGAGGGAGAAAATGTGAATCACATAGAATTATGCATAAAAGTAAGGAAGATGGTGAGAAGTAGAGAGAATTGCAACAGGAAAAGGCAAAACTAGATAATGAGAAAGTGGGCTGATTTTGATTTTCTGGAGTCTAAGGGGAAAAAAACCCAACATGTAAAGCAAAAAAAGTAGGTAGGGTACGGTTAAAAATGAAATGATTATTAAAATACCAAAGAGTAAAGAATAATTAAGCAAAAGCACTAGAACTAGAACCTGCTTGAAGACCTGCAAGTAGATGGTAATTGAATAGACAGGAGTATCAAATTGCCAAATATCTGAAGGGGACCACACTTGCTAAATATAAGTCCTTTCTGTTGATGCTGTCATCCTTGCCAACAAGTGTAACTTGTGAAATAAAGTTTCAGACGTACCACCTTCCAAATCTTCTTCCTCATTACCAGGGGCTTTATCCAAATTACTTGCCTGTGCATTGGCATGCCAGTAACGTGGTCAGGTTTCAGCAAGCTTGCCAGGTGGTCTTCTTTCTTGAATTCTCGGTGCCTAATGCAGAGAGGTGCCAAATTGGAGAAGACTAATGAAAAAGGGAAAAAATATGCCAGTGCTAAATTCACTGCATATACTTGCCACCTCACCTCCTAGGAGGCTGGCTTAGATCTGAAATGTGATGCTGGGGCCTTGTTGGTGGTTTATGCCAAAAAAAAAAAGAAAAGAAAAGAAAAAAAAAGAGTAGTAATGAATATCAGGCTGCACTAGGCAAGTGGTAAAACAGATCAGTAAGAGCAAAACTCAGTTCTGGTGTGGAAAGCAATTCCTCTAAACAGGAAATCCTGTGGAGAGAAGTACTATTGTTCATAAATTGTTTCTCTTTCTTAGCTAATTAAAACCCTTTTTTTTTTTTTTGTAGTGCGGTTAGGCCTTCAGCTGGCTGGGATACAAAATCCAGTCATGTGAGGCTTGATGAATTAAAGTCACAGTTTTTCTTGCCTATTTGGCTTGCAAAATTTTCCCCATGTTTGTCTTATTAAAAAAAAAAAAAAGAAGAAGCTTGCTTTTCATAATATTTTGTTTTATGTTAATAGCAATGAAATGTTTTGGTGGGTCTCTATGCTGTCTTTTATCACTGATTCCAGCCAATAAACTATGTATGACTTCAACAGATGTTTCTTCTACTGCGGACAATAAGATGTTTTGAAGTCCTCAAATTAAAGTAAGAAGGGGAAGTTTAGAGAGTTGTATGGAAATGAGAGACATTTTTCCATGAAGTTTTTTAAAAAAATAAACTTTGATGTCCTATTTAGGCCTAATAATGCAAAGCAGAAAGATACTCAGGTAAAGACATAACCGTGTGTAGGAAGTAAGCATCTACAGCATTCACAATTAGTCACAGTTAATGTTATATCTGCAGTTTAGATGCACCAGAATTTCCTCTGGTGTGACTGTAGCTTCTTTGACTTTGATAAAGCTGGACTGACTGGTTTATATCAGGTGAGGATCTGCCCCTCTGAGTCATGTTGTAAGCAAGAAGAAAAGAAGGAACAAAACTTGAAGAAGGATTAAAAGATGTCTGGTTTTTATCTCATTTAAATTCTGGTTGTATTTCCAAAGCGTCATGAAGGCTTTTGTATTTTTTGATGTCTCATGCTGTAGGCAGTATTATTAAAAGTACCTGTAATATAGTTCTCCTTTAAGTAGAAATTATTTTGATTCAGATGTTAGATATATATTCAGATACATGAGAAATGTGTCATATTTCCTTCTGTTTTCCTAGCTGGGCTTAGCCCAAAGGTTTGGCATCTTTACCAATTTCTGTAACATTTTGGGCTTGGAATGCTGCTTAATCATCTTATATTAACCTCAGAAATGTAGGGGTAAAAAAAATGCAAATCCTGGACTCAGTGTTCATAGGATTTAGAGTGAAACTACACAAAAGTCATTTATTTCTACCAGCATTCATTGTAAGACCTTGCCCATGAGAACACAATACTGCAAAATATCATCTATTGAGAGCGATGTTCTAGGAAACAGCAGCACATGTGAAGTGACCAGTCATCCTCCAGAGAGCTGTGGGAAAACTGTGCTAGAAGCAGGAATGATCCCAGAGAGAGTATAGAGGAGGCTAAGGAGGAGTTGAAGCGGATTCACTCGTCACTCATGTTAAGTAAGTTCCTCCACAGCAGAGCTCCTACCAACAGTCCAAGTGTTTCTACCAGCTAATGGATGTCGGCTCAAATCCCAACTAGGGGATTTATCTAACAATGGTGTTAGACTGCATGGATGGGATTCATGAGACATCATATGTGAGATCCCACCTGGCTGATGAAAGATGTGGCTTTTCTATAGGTTCTGTTTAACACCTGTCAGCTCCATGCAGAAGTTTCAGGTATCTAAAATGACATCTAAGATGGCTTCTAATGCCTGGATCCTACCATAAGACCTTGATTCAGTTGCATCCTAGCTGCTGCTGCAGAAGGCCTGAAGAAGGCTGCAAAATGTCCTTCACCATGTGGTAATCTCAGGCACAATAGGTAATCTAAAATGACATTAGACACCTATATGTAGGCCAATTAATAGATTCCCAGGATCACCCTCTAATTCAGCTTTATGAAAGTCCCTTTGTTTTCAATGAAGGGGAATAGTTACTTCCTCTATCCTATTCTACACATCTCTGTTAGGATGGGATGAAGGGATGTTACTCTCAGAGGACCTTCACGCTTCCCAATGGCAGCAGGTGCCTGTATTTGAGTAACTGAATCTTACTCTAAATGTTCTGGGTGAGTTGAATTTCTGTTTCAGTGCCACTGACTGTACTCCTTAAACTGGAAATTCAGATTATAATGGGAGTATGATTATTTCCTGGCTGACCTCCTGCTGCTGCTCCCGAAGAGTGTTAACAGTAAATCAGAGCTGCCAGCTCTGTGAGTGCACCAGGTCCCCTGCTGTGCCCTGGTGCTCTGCACCCTCACCCATGTATGTGACACCTAAATTTAAGTGACTGTATCAACTCCCTAACGTTCTTTAGTATTAGATGAGAGGAACCACACCCTAAATAAGTGTCTCGACATAATTCTTTAAAAAGAGAAAGCTATTGATATCATAGAAACTTTGGTATTTAGATATGCCCTTCCAGCTCTAACATACTTACTTAATGAATAGTATTTCTAGGAGATACTATTTACGGTCCTCAATAACTGAAGTCACTACTATTTCTTGGCTGCCATGTTAACTATGTTAATAAAGAATGTTGTAATAACTAAATGTAAAACTGGTCACAGAGTTTATTTATTGATTGCCATCTCTAATCACATTACATTACAGCTCTCTCAGTGGTGTCGTTCCATGTGAAGGGCCACGGAGGGAGCCATCTGTGTCTGTTGTGTCCAGCAGGCGATGCTGGCACCACAGGGGGCAGTGGAGGAGCTGGGCCCGCAGGAACCTATGGCAGGACTGTCTGAAAGAAGCCTTCTGAGGGGATGTTGCTGAGTTCAGTGTTGGCCTGTGTGATCAGACAACTGATGGCAGCATAAAATGATGATAGCTAAACCAGCACAACAGGGTCAGTCCAATATTTTTTTTATGAATGTCTTTTTATCTGTTGGCGGATATATTTATCTGACTTAGTAGATAAATGTAGATCTTGTAAGTTTTCAGAGTGTTATATAAATCTAAATCAAACAGGATTAGTTAATTTTGAATTGCAGTAAAATGTTGCTAAGCTAATACACAGGTGTACTGTCTTGAAAGGGCCAAAACCATTTGAAAAGTTGCACAGTGAAAACATAAGAATTTGCAAATGATGGTGGGTCTTGCTTTTAATTATACAAAGAGATGTGCAAAGAACAGGGAAGAAGGGGTTTAATTACGGCTGAGTGAGGAATGCCGTCTTGTTTTAAATGTTTTGTAGGTCACTAACATTCTCAAACTCTTTGGATTTTTTTTTTTAATAACTCAGATTGTTACTGACATCCTTTTAACAACTAACAGTTGCTATCTTTAAGGTAAATCTTTTCCTGAAGCGAGAAAAGTAGTCTGAGGGCTAAACAGGTAGAGGACTCTGAAGAAGTCTGAATGTTTACTGAATTTATTTGAATAACTTTGTCCCATAAATTTGGCTCGTATAGAAAGACATATGGGTTTAATCCTCCACTTCAGCACAACAGTTTTACACTGGTGTAACTTCGTTAGAGTTGCAACGGTGTACGGTTGGAATAACAAAGTGGCGAATCAGACCCACATGTGTTTCATATCCCCTGAGAGTTGTATATTATGTGCTTCTCAGATCTGGTGCATATGGAGTGGCATGTAATATCTGTGGGACAGATACTGTATCACGTCAGTTCACGTGAGCCAGTATATTATGACATATATTGTACTGGATAAAATATGTACTCTGTAGGCTCAGCCTCTGAAAGGGGAGGAAAAGTACCATAAAGTTATGCAAAACTTGCCATTGGAACAAGCAGGAAGTGCTCACAGCTCTGCACATGTTCAGGTGTTTGAGCTAAGCAGCCAAAGCACTGGTCCAGGGGTTAGGGATGGTTCACCTCTGCAAGCGCAGGGTTCCTGAGCCCCGTATGGATTTTCAGTGAGTACAGAGAAGTGAAGAACTTCGCTTATGGAAGGCCATCACTGCTTCTAAAAACCGACTGAATGGGCTTTCTGAGTTTTGTTGTGTTTTGTTTTGTTAAGATCCTAACCAAGCTATGACCCAGCCCAAGCCTGTTTATGTTTTAAGATCTGATGGGTCTGTAGCACAAGGCAGCAAGCCTTGACTAACACTGCAGAGTCCTGCTCTGTGTACAAGATTCACAGCATATGTTAAATAGTTATTGTGAACAATGGAATGAATTTAATTGTATTTAGCCATGCTGTAATTTGCGAACCAATTGTTAAAACATGCTGCAGGATGTCAAACTCATATTTTTAATAAGCTGGGCAAACTATCAAGTGGTCAATGTTCTTGTGCTTCAGCCTTTTTTGATTAGTTGTCTTGCAGGCGGATTTGGACAGTTATATGGAAACAATACAGGGATGAACAAAGAAGGAACTGGAGTGATAATTTGAGAGAGTAACTGGGAAATTGGTCAAAGGAGTAAAAAGCATGATGTAGATGGTTCACGGCATGTTGCTTTTTATCCTGTGCACTTAAAAACAATGTGCTGTAATTTATGAGTAGACAGACCTAGTTAATCCTTGCTTGGTTTATGTAGATGCTTGGGTGTCCAAAAGCCCTAAATCAGTTTTATAGTATGCATTACATGTACTGTTGACTGGCTGACCTGAATAAAATGAAATTTACAAACTGGTTTTGATTAACCGTGTCTGAATGTAGACATTTAGCCTATTATTAAATTTAGAAGCCATTGGTTTATATTTTGTTTTATTGCTAATCATCTTTTACGTTACTGTCAGAGTTTCCATAATGTCCAATTAAAAAACAAACATTGTGCACAGATAAATAAAAGCTCTCCAGGCCTGTGAGAATAGTGTAGACTGTGTTTGGAAAGCACCCATTCAACTGCATTGTATTACTATGGAAGAATTACTGCCAGGGACAAAAGATGTCTCAGTCTCTTTGCTCTACAGCAGATGGGATGGATGGTCTGTTAGTTTGGCCAATACAGCTCTACTGGGTTTTCTTACGATAACACAAACTACTGGAAGCCCAGCTGCCCTGGCCAATCATCCTGATAAATAAACATCATCCTGGACGTTGCTTGTGTGTTCATTCAAGTTCATTTGTTTGGAGGCTTTGAGGATGAGGGACCCAAAAGCTTTACTGTAGGTATCCCAGGCTGGGCTCTCATGGCTACTGAACACTTTGACATTAAATAATTAGAGATAGATACATTGGCTCCATCTCTAGTAATAAAATAATCAGTGTTGGCATGGGTCCAAGTGTTGCCACATGATCATAGTGATGTTTGTCAGCACACAGTCTTGGGCATGATTTGCACTTGTGCCAAGAAGCGGTCTTCCAGGTGATGCTCAAATGGAGAAACCTATTCAGAGCTACCACCTAGCTTGGGGTGTAAGATGGTTTGGTTGTAGGGATTAAAGCTCTACCATGTCAGCTGGGCAGAGAGTAAGTGGTGGTTCATTTTCAGTACTGCTGTAAATGAGGCTATTAAGATGCTTTCTGCAGAGAGGCATGACTGAAGTTCCTGAGCTATGTACTGCCTTGAAGGAGGTCCTAAGCAATCCATTTGCATGTGTGCCTCTCGGAAAGGGAAAACATACAGCCTGAATAGCTATTGTGCTTTGGGATGCTTCCAGGGGGCTTAGCTTCCATCTGAAATCTATTTGTCCTGATTCCATACTTTGAATATGGCAATTCATTAAGATACCAAGTATCGTCATGTGTTTTACCAGCAAAAATACAAACTATGGATTAAAATCTGGTTTGTGTTCAACCTGTGGGACTGAAGTATCCCACTCCAACTCCGGTATTTCATTTGAGTATGTGAAAGGGCTGGGAGGGATCATCTGCTAACAGAGAGTCACCATATCTCAAGTTGATTTCCAGCTTCTATTTTGGAGGAAAAACCTATTTTCCCAATAAAAGTAGCCAAAAGAGAAACAAAGCAAAATATGATGTGCTAGCAATTAAGGAAAAAGCCAGATGGAACTGAGAGGGGAATATAACAGCACATACACCTCTCACACAGCGTGGGACAACCAAGTCTTATCGCATGTAGCTTCACAGCCACTGGTCTGGCTTGGTTTCACGGCTGTCACTGTGGAACAGGACATACTTAGATTTGGAGGAGGATGGTAAAAAATCATTCATTATCTGTGCCCCAGATCCTCTGCTCATTGAAATTTATCAGACCTTTGTGAGTATTGTTTGTAGTTCCCTTGAGACTTGCAGAAGAATGCAGCCCTTACTGCCTCCAGCCTTCACTCCTCTGCTGAGATTCAACTTGCGTATCTTAGAGTAAGTCTCTGTTAAGGAACCATCCCCTCCAGCTCCTTGATATTCATAAAGTAAGTGCTACATCTCACAAAAGAAACCAAAGCTAGGAGGAGCAATTGCAACGAGTCTCTTACCTCACTGCGGCCTGGGATCTGCAGAGCTTAAAATGTGATGAGAGCTGGGAACACGCTTCTTCACTAACAGGCCAGGAGGGGATTGCTCTTTCTGTATCACCACATCTCTTGAGTGCAAACAGGACCTGCTCCTGCAAACAAGAGATACATGAATGCTGCAATAGTAAAAGAAATCCTGTTTTCCATCTGACCAGCCAGTAGAGTAGACCTACTGTCTTGGCTCTGGCTGAGCTGGTTTTCCCCACAGCAGCCCTCATGGTGCGGTGTTTTGTGCTGGGAGCTAGAGGGTGTTGATAACACACCCGTGTTGTGACTGCTCCTGAGCAGGGCTCGCACTGCACCAAGGCTCTTCCCAACATCCCCCCCTCAGTGGGATGGGGTGGGCAAGATCTTGCGAGGGAACACAATCAGGACAGATGACCCGAACTGACCAAAGGAATATTCCATACTGTATGAGATCAGCTCAACTATAAAGGTAGGGAAAAGGAGGAGGATGAGGTGGGGGCTGTTCTGTTGTCCTCCAGAGCAACCACTACATGTCTTGGAGCCCTGCTTCCCAGGGAGGGGCCAGACTTCACCTACTGATGGGAAGTAGAGAGTAAGACTTTGGTTTTCTTTGCTTCTGCGCGCAGATTTGCTTAGCTTCACTCTGTTATCATTAAACTGCTTTTGTTTTACGCACAAGGTGTTTTTTTTTCCATCTTATTTTCCTTCCCGTTTTGCTCTGCTGAGGAGGGAGAGGAAAGGTGTGGATGACAGAGCAGCTTGGTGGACTCCTGGTGCTCAGCCAAGGTTAACCCACCACACCTACCTTTACCATCCATCTACATCCATCAAGCCAGTACCTGACCGGAGGCTGTAGGGAAGCGGAGGTCGCCCATTCCTGCATCTGAGGAACAGTTGAGCAGTTAAGCAATCTGGGCAGAGAAACATGCTGGATGACAAATGGGCAGATGGGTAAGTCTTATTGGGCAAAATATATCTGTATTTCATTGATTTTAGAAAGTTTACAAAAAAAGGCAGGGGGAAAGTTTTATTTTTATAGAAGGGAAAACATGTAACTGATGAATTTTTTTACTGTCACAGAAGCAAGTTTTCTCCTAAGAATTCTTCATCCACCTCAGCCCAGCTGGACTAATTTTTTTACCTTAATGTCTTGGCAGAACATCATTGAATTGTGTCGAGGCTTTCAACTTTTTGTGTAGAAATTCCCCCATGAAAATTTGAAGATCAAGATTTACTGGGCTTGCCTTTCTAAAGTATATTTTACTGCATCAGAATGAGATGTGAATTTCAAAATAAATGAATTGTTATTATCATAGACTGCAGTAAGTACATCTTATAAAGTTCATGGAGTTCATGGCCAGAATAATGTTACATTATTCAATATAATTTTATTATGCAGTATATATATGGTACATTTCAAACAATTACTCCTTCTTGCATGCGATACTTTGCATGTGATTGGTTAATCTGTAGTTGCAGGAAGAGTCTTGATCTGAAGATACTAGGAGGAAAAAAAGATATCATATTGCTGTGTAATTGTTCCAGTGAATACTTTTGAAAGTGAGTACTTGTTCCTACTTTGAATTTTCTGCTTTAAGCATATACTTATGTGTAGTTAGGTGTGTTGCTAAACAAGAGCTTGCCTATTAAAAGTTTCAAGTGTTCCCTTTTGACTTTGTGATTTGGCAATGTTTGAAATATTAAATTTTGAGATATTAACAATGATATCTAATAGAATAAAAGTTATAAAACTCATAAAAATACTGGGATCATTCACATAAGTTCAGCTGTAGCTCAGTTAATAGAAAATTATTACCTGCTCAAATTAAAATTCGGTTAGTAAATCTCAAATAGAGCAAATCCCTTTTCCATTTATGAGAGGACTGGTAGCAACAGGAAAAAGAGCATCATCTGACAGACTTGATTATCATGCAGTAGGCCTGAAAGTCATAACTCTATACTCCACAGAGGTTCGCATCATGGGGTAATGTCAAAACACCTGGGTGAAACTCCATCAGCTCCTTGTCTTCTGTTTGTGTGATTCCTGCATGGCTGTCAAAGAGGCCGTAGAGCATGTTGGTTTTAATAAAAGCAATGACTGAAGGGAATGAAGCAATTGCAGAGCCATTCAGTTGAAAGCGGGTCTTTCACAAATGATTGGATAATTAAAAATATGAATGTATCTAATCCATGTTGACATTTTTATAGCCTTTACATGAAACAACCTTTAAGGGTATGGTGGAGTAGAGAGATAAGATTCTACGGGAGGACCACTGGCAGTTGATCACAGAAAAAGAAGGTATCATATGAAGAAAATTTTAGTTTAAACGGAGCACAAGAAAATAAACTGGATGCCTAAAAATAAACATCAATGGGAATCTCCTACATGAAAAATCACTGCTGAAGTAGTTGTATACATAATGATGAATCTGTAGCAACAAGCAGTAACGTCCCAGGGACAACTGAAGTGCAGAGTTACACACCCTTAGGTGACATGGAGACTGGCAAATACTGGGCAGACGTGAGGACAGTATTCTCTCTTTCTATCACTCATGTAACCTCTGCACTTAATACAGCCGCTTCTGGCATCCTCTGTTCACTTCCCATGACCATATTCAATAAAACTCAAAAGATTTAAGAAGCAAAAGAATGGTTCATGATTTTGAAAATAAAGCATAAAGGAGTTCAGTGATATATAAACCAAATTAACAGATGAATTAAAACACATCTGTGTGTACAGAGAACACAATATTTAATATTCCAGCATTCTTCAGAGTAACAAAGAAAAGGAATGAATACATTAGCAAAGAATTTGAAGACCAGGAAAAAAATAGAAGTATGCAGCTTGATTTTCACAGTGATGCAATTCACAGTGAGTGCTGTGCAGTGAGGACTGTAATGGGTTTGACATAATGTAAAAGAAATAAACAATGGAAGTGTTTCTAACAGATAAACTCTAGCTGTCAGTTGATAAACTACGGGGCTTGATAAACAAGCTCCTGTGCTCCATAATGCTTGATGTGTGGTTTTTGGCCTGTGCTGTTCAACAAATGAAATCTTAATAACATGCTTTGGAAGATAATGGATTCTTTTCTTTTGTTATTGTTCATGCTTGCAAGCCATTAAGACATCTGAAATCAATCAGATAGAAAAGAGGATGTACACACAGGTTGTTTCTAACCAGTGTTATGGCATATGAGATGGTAACAGTTGGGGACCACTGGGTTAGAACAGCATAAAATCTTTAGTGGTATCATCAAGAACTCTATGAAAATGTAAGTGACGGGGGAAGAACTCTCAAATTCAGAAGTATTTTTCTCCTTTCTTGACCCCAATTGTACATTAAAATAGTCCTTGGAATTAATTTAAAATATGGAGGGATCTCCTCAGCTGCCCATGACCCGCTGTCTTAGTTCATGGTACTTGCAGTGCGTGCTGCTGTGCGTGCATCCTCTCCCTTTATCTCTTCTTACAAATCGGGCCAGGCTCTCCTTCTAGCCAGGGCATTTGTTGTCACTACAAAATTATGAGCAAAGCGGGCCATAGTCTCTCTTGGTTGAATTGGATTGCATCATTTGTAGCAGTGAGCAGTTGGCACGAGTCACATATACAGTATCTGAACTGTCGCAGGGAATAATAATGAAAAAAAGGAAAACAGACCAAAAAAAAGTTTTATTTATGAAAGAGGTAATGAACTATGAACCGTGCTGACCCAGGATGGTGTGGAGGCAGTGTCAGCAGGTTCAAAACAGGATTAGTCAAATTAATGAACAACAGTCTGTTAATGGATATTAGAAGGACCAGACAGGTACGTATTCTCTAGCGTCCCTCAAATGCTGGCTATGGAGTATGGGAGATTTTGAAGGGCAGGTACTAAAAAAGTAGCCATGCCGATGTGCTGTCATGTGCATCTCCTTTTGCCACTGCTGTGGACAGCAGGGTTGGATGAGGACAAGTTCTTTGCTCCAGGAATGCAAGAAAAATGTAGTGAGGGAATGCTTATATTGAACAAAATTCTGCTTTCAATGTTAATCCAGAGGAAGACCATAAACATGAGCAGAGGTAAGTTAGTTTTATGGTAGCAAATAACTATGACACATAAACCAGCACGTGGAAATGTCAAAGAATATATTAAAAATGTGGCACAAAATATCCCAGAAAATCGCAGAATCATAGAATGGTTTAAGTTGGAAGGGACCTCAAAGATCGTCTAATTCCAACCTCCCTGCCATGGCTTAGACACCTCCCACTAGACCAGGCTGCTCAAGGCCCCATTTTGAAGAAAACTTGATTGTATTCCTTTGGAAGGAGTGACTTCTATATGCATAATACTCACCTCACTTTTTCATTTTAAGAAAAAGAAATAGTAGATCATTTCTCATCTCTGTGAATTGACTGAGGCCACTTGAATTCAGTGTAAATATTCTGCTGTGCACAAGTTGAGCAGCTGACTTAGAATTTCTAAGCCACAACTCTATATATTACCTCTCAAAGGTATTAATCAACTACTGAGCTAACCCTGAAATCATGGAAATATTGACAGAGGGTGGATCCTAAGAAAATTAAGTGAATTAGACTCATTTCATGTGGAAAATTGGACAGAAATATGCATGCATTAAGGAAATATGCAAGCTAATGTTCTAGATGTTTATTGTTTCCATGTGTTTATTTCTAAACAGAGTAATTTAAGAAACTTACTGTAGGCATATGGAAAAAATATAGAAAAAAATCTGACTTAAATATAGGGAAGCAAACCTAAAATGTGGAGCTTTTTGAGCTTTTTCTTCAGTTCTTTCCAACCACAGGAGTGATTTTTTATAGTGAGTTCCTGAGGCCACTGATGTTACTGATTCATGTTCTGCTTGATCATCTCTCGCTCTGCTTTTTGCATTTTCCTTTCCCCTTTCCTTTCCCTTCCCTTCCCTTCCCTTCCCTTCCCTTCCCTTCCCTTCCCTTCCCTTCCCTTCCCTTCCCTTCCCTTCCC
>JAVSBS010012232.1:0-36482 GCA_033124195.1 Coracias cyanogaster
GAGTGGAACATCTCCCTTATGAGGAAAGGCTGAGGGAGCTGGGCCTCTTTAGCTTGGAGAGAGGAGACTGAGGGGTGTAAAGAGTGAGTGTCAGGAGGATGGAGCCAGGCTCTTCTCAGTGACACCCAATGATAGGACAAGAGGCAACAGGCGCAAGCTGGAACACAGGAGGTTCCACATAAATATGAGAAAAAACTTCATGGTGAGGGTGATAGAGCACTGGAACAGGCTGCCCAGGGAGGTTGTGGAGTCTCCTTCTCTGGAGACATTCAAAACCCACCTGGACGCATTCCTGTGTGACCTGATCTAGGCGATCCTGCTCCGGCGGAGGGATTAGACTAGATGATCTTTCGAGGTCCCTTCCAATCCCTAACATTCTGTGATTCTATGATATTAGAGGAGAAAGGCAGAGAACCTTCTCAGAAAGTCTTCTACCAACAGTGGCTAAAAAACCCTTCAGCAAAGTGTTCTCGCCCTCCTTTTCCTGTTCAAGAGATTCAGGCATCAAATAACTAGCTCGTTCCTGGCCATCTATATCAGGAGCTGCATTGAAATGGTGTTTTCCACCTCAGCATCTAGTCTGATAACGTTGCACATGATTTTGATGTGTAGTCACGTGCTACGGCTACTTTTTTTAGAGACAGTAGGATTAGTCTCACAACTTTTTTTTTTTCCCCCTCACCTGGTAAGATCTGTCTCTGTAACATAACTTTCCTTTTGACAGGTAATCGGAAAGGATGATGTAGCGGTGCCATCTCACCTCTACAAGGTGATCCTTGCCAGACGGAGCAGGACATCTACAGAGCCCTTGGTCCTGGGGGCTTTTGTGGTGCCGAACGATCCCATAGGCTTCAGTCACCAGCTGCCTGAGTTCCAAGTAAATATTGAAGATCTGGAAAAAATGTCAGGTTTAGTTTTCTTCCCCCAGGTGGACAAAACCAAAGATGTTAAAAACATCTGTGAGGTGGATACCTGTAAACTGATGGGCTTCAAGGAATTTACGTTGTACATCACTGCTCGAAAAGTGCAGAGTGCCCGTACGTTGCACCGGCTGGAGAAAGCCATGTCAGAGTTACAGGAGGCAGGAATTGAGCCTGATGAGTATCTTCTAAAGCTTCACAAGAAGAAGGAAGAAGAACTACTACAGGAACAACAAGTAGCAGCCAGAGAGGGGAAAGCTGGTGGCTGAGTACATGTTCAGTAAGAAGTCTGGGGTTTGTACCTTGAAAGTGGAGCTGAAGGCACGTGGAAAGACAAGGGCTCTATGAACTATCCACTTTTGAGTTGTGAAAAAAACAATAAAGAAACCTTTGGAAGCTGATGGGTTTGCAGTAACCTTGATTCTCATGTACCAAGATGCACACGCATGGTTTGCTGCAGCGCTTAGATGTGGGAACTGAAAATGACCCCTTTCTGGCGTGAATAGATTACTGGACCTCCAGAAAAGGCTTTGTGCTATTTTGCAAGCGAGACGTCAGACTTCGGGTTCGTATGGAATCCCTTCTAGGAATATTCTAAAAATAGACCATAGACACCTTGGGAGTATAACTGGAACGTGTTTAAATGTAATTCCGCCTGCAGATGTCTTTCAGTGTGATGCTATAGAAGCAATGGTACTTTCTGGGATTTTTAAAAAGTGAGAAATATTTCATTTAGCACTCTTTTATTACAGACCTGTAAGACATAATGCAAGTCCCTTACTGTCTGAGTTGTGTTAACCAAACCGGATTGTCCCTTACCTCCCCTGACCCCGTGTGCTTTGGATAGTTCAGCACGTCAGTAGCTGTCAACTGTTGCCATTTGCAGCGAGCTTCTTCCATTCATCTGTAATTCTGCCATTTAAAAAAAAAACAAACGACAGAAGCAGAGTTTATGCAAGTTGCACCAGTGTAGATTGGGTCTTCATAAATTAACATCAGCTTAATATTTCACCACTAAGTTCGGAGAAACGCGTTTTCTTGCGTATTGTTTGATTTGAGAGGTGAGCACTGCTTTCTTTGTGTTTGTGGGAGTCACTCGCTGGCTTTTTTTTCCCAGCATCAGTCTGTGGTCTTTAAACTTCACGACAAAACTTGTACGTGAAAGCAGAAGATTGACTAAAAATGCTTTTCAAGTTCTGTTTTAGCAGCAACTGAAGTCGCTCGCATTTGCATCTGTTTGGGAGATTTAGTGAAATTCCTTTTTTTCATTAATTTTATTTGTGTCTCCATCTTGAATATCAGACGTAAATTAGTGTGTCTTGTATCCGCTGAGAGTTTTCATCTGGAAAGAGTAAAAACTGGAAGTATTTAGATTATTTTTTTTTTTTAATGGTAAGAATCTATGTGAGTTTGGAGTTGTGCCATAAAAACACCTTCTGTAGTTTTAAGGTGGGAGTTAATAGTTTCTGAGAAGGGTCACGTAGTGCCAGACTGAATTGGGCTGTTTTCATAAAGGATGAATCAGGAGCATTATTTGGATGTTGTGAATCATCGACTGGATGTTCTAAAAACTAGTTTCTTTCATCTTAGTTCGGTGCAATATCCAAAAGTAGATCACTTTATAAAGCAGTTATGGTTCCCATGACACCTTTGTGTTTGCCAAGAACATATTTACAAAATCCAGACATTTAAAACCAGAGAGATGTGACTAGCTGAGGACATCATAAAAGCTTACTGCCCACATAAACAAGAAACGGGGTGAAAGCCTGACAAAACGTTTGCTCATTTCAATTTTAGCGCAGAATTTGGGTAGTTAATCATATCGAATGTAACAAAAACAGCAAATTGCAAAAGAACGAGCCACTTCTCCCCTTGCAGAACGTGGGAGATGTCAGTGTGCGCTGCCTGCAGTGACAAAGTGTTACATACTTGGTGTGCCTCTTGATGGTCTTGTGTGTGCTTCACTGGAGTCCCAGCAGCCTTTTAGCACTATGATGGTGTCACCTTTTGGAAAAGGTACCTGGTCATTGCTCTTTGCGTTGTGTTTCTCTTTTCCCATTATTCAAATCATTTATGTTTTTAAATTTAGCCTTCCACCTTCCTCTTCTTGATCAGCCGAGAGGTTGCTGATCTCCTGCAGTTCTCACACACACCTTCTACAGACAGCTGAAACAGGTCTCGGTGCTACAGATTTGTGTCCAGGGCCGAGTGTGACTCTCCTGTGGAGGACTCCTATGGAGACCAGCTGCTCCCTAACTCGGTACCTCCTTGGGCCTTATGTGGCCCCATGAACTCCTGCAAGTCTCAATTACCATAATTTTCATGCCTCATGGCTTACCACATAGACTTGAGTCCCTGTATAATTTTCAGCTCCGTTTGAGCATGGTCGGTGTTCCTCAGCTCCTCTTGGAGAGTGGCAGCAGGTGGTGAACGGTGAAAGCACATCCAGCGCTGCTCTGTGCCACAGAGTACGTTCACCTGCTCGTCTTGTGGTGTCCTCATCTTCAGTAACTCTGAAGTTTAGCGTATAGGGAAAAAATGTACTTTCTTTACAATACGAAATGTAAGACAAATAATGACACGGTGAGCCTTTACATGCTTCTTTGAGCCAAGTGGTTGCTTCAGGTTCCTTCACGACAACTGTGCTCGTATCCATGTCCATGTCCATCCATCTGTCATCCTCATTGCAAACTTAATCACTTCCCTGCATGCATCCGTAGCGACAATATGAAACTCTACGATGCAGCTAAGCTGAAGGAGTCCTGGAAGTGGAGAAGACTGTCCTCCTTTCCTCCACTGTTTTAATATGTTGGTTTTTAAAGCTAAATAACCAAATTGTGAGAGAATCACAGCATGGTAGGTGTTTGAAAGGACCTCTAGTCCAACCCCCCTGCCAAAGCAGGTTCACCTCGAGCAGGTTACACAGGAACGTGTCCAGGTGGGTTTTGAAAGTTTCCAGAGAAGGAGACTCCACAACCTCTCCAGGCAGCCTCTTCTGGGACTCGTCACCCTCACAGAAGAGATGATTTTCCTGATGTTGAGGTGGAACTTCTGTGTTCCAATTTGTGCCCGTTGCCTCTCATCCTAAGTTGACAACTAGGCTGTCTGCAGCCTGATATCGTGATTTGCTGGTATTCCCTGGACTACACTTGTCACTGCTAGTCTCAAATCAGGGTGAAAGTGATGGTAAAGAGGAGGCAGGAGGGAAGGGAGTGCAGGGGGGAGCTGCCGCGCTGCTCAAGGGCTTTGGGCTGCAGCCCACCGGCTCTGCTCGGTGCACTCTTGGTGTCTGGCCTTCTGAGGGCAGACTGTTTCTCAGTGGCCAAAAATGGTGGGGGGTATGAATCAAATGTCTCTGGCCCGTAATAACTCTTCGTGTTTGTGATACTAAGATACACATTTAAAATGAGTAGTTTTGAGCTTTATATGGACAGCAGAGTGAAGCTAATGATTTTTCCTAGGTAAGGGTTTTGACAATGTCTAGAAATGCCCTTAGATGGACCGCCCAAGATGTGTGTCCACTCCAAAGACTCCAGCTTCTTTATGAATCTTGTTCTAGGTGAGGAGGTAACCCTGTGCTGATGTCTTGCAATGCTGTTGCGTTCCCTCTGTAAACACAACTTATGGGAGGGAATTTAAAATTCTGCTTTTAATTTTTGTGGGGTTGGTTCCCTTCAAACCACCATTTTGCAGTTTTCAGACGGAGCTCATTAGGTGGTTGTGGTGAGTGCTGCACTAACCTGTGGAGAAACAGTCCCTGTCCTGGAAAAGTATCATGTCTAGATAGAGCAGGCAACAACTGAAAGGGGAGAAGCTACATATCCAGACATTTCAGGATTCCTTCCAGCCCTTTCACCAGCTCTGTTGCCTCCTCTGGACACATTCAGGGACCTTCACAGCCTTTTTTAAATGGTGGAGCCCAGGAATGCACACAGCACTCGAGGTGAGGCTGCGCCAGCGCTGAGCCAAACCCCTTCCTTTCTCCTCTGGCATCACCACCATCAAATCAACGTCTATGGTGTAAATGCCCTTATTGACATAGTCTGAACGTATAGATGAATTTACAGGTGGCCCAGCAGCTCTATCAACTACGTGCCAGCAAGGGCTGGGACAGAGACTGGGCACAGGGACTGCCTTGGGGTCAGCACCCCAAAGGCCTTCCTCTGAAGGATGCTGGTCAGAGGGGCGGTGAGTGGAGCTGCAGCGAGCGGGGCTGCAGGGGACCCTGTTGCCGTGCAGATACCTCCCAAGTAGGGCCAGTCAGGTGGATAAGCCAGGACTGCTTAAAGATGGGGTGACAGAGGAATAGGGAGGGATTTTTTGGTGGCAGCTTGCAGAGCACCTCTGGTGCTGTCATGCCTGGATCTCTTAAGATGTTCAACCCATGCCAGCCTGTGTGGAGAAAACCCCAAACCCTCCTGTGCCCGTCCTGGTCACGGGTGTTTGTTGCCCAGCAGTGAAGTGGTGGAGATACTATATATAAACCCCAAAGCTTGCTAGTAACCTGGCTTGGTGGGGAAATGAGGAGCAATTTTACTGTTACTTTTGAATTGTCTTCCGCACTCACGTGGGAAAAGCTTTTCTCGCCATGCAGTGAGGGAAATATAGGAAATGTTCCTTTTTATTTTATTTTTTATTTAGGTCCATCTAATCAGCTCCACCTACACAGGGATTGTAAAGCCAGTTCTCACACGCTTCCTAATAGCCATCTGCCTGTGCAATTAATGGCTCGCCTGCTTTTGCCATTACTTGGAGGAAAAGAGCTTTGAGTATTTGCTTAAAATATCTGAAGTGTCTGCGTGTATGCCCTGGGATGGACACCCGTCACTGGGTATGACAACCCCCACTTTCCTGTGTTGTAAAATATTACAGCACAACTGGACTTTTCCGTTGTGCCCTTCAAACAGGGCACAGGCTTCCCACCTGCTGTGTGAAAAATTAACAGCCGTGGCAACATAGTATTTCCAAAATACTTGTTTCCAAGAGCTGAGCATGAGGCTTTTGATGTTGGTTTGAGCGGTACCACGGCTGACATCCCGGCTTCCCCACTGGTGCTTTCAGTGGGTGGGGAGAGATGCAGAAAACAGGACTGGAACAAAGTGCTTCCAGCTCTGTTCAAGAAACAGCGTGGAGGTATTTAGCAGATCCCAGAAGTAAATTTAGGTTGTGTCAAGAACAAGTATTTCCCAAGGCAACAAATAAAGCCAATGGGGCAGGGCTCGGCACTGAGCAGGCTGGAGCTGGGGAGGGAATGGGAGCACCTGCCAAACTGCCAGTGTTCAACAGTCCTGCAACGTCTTTGCATGGATGTGCCATCTGGAGGAAGACCAGCCTGACTCCGTGCCAGCCTCCTTTTACTCCCATGCATTAAGAAAAATATATGTTCCTCTCCCTATGGCTTTTTTGTGACCCGGCCGATGCTCTTTGGTGCTGCAGTGCCTCCAAAAGCGAGGTGACCATGCCTGAGCAGCTGGAGAGCCCCAGTGGGAGTCACAAAGCATGGTGAGATGAAACCATAGATGAGTTAGACAGCTTGGCTGTAAAAGAGGACTTGAGCTTGGATTTGATTACCAGAGTGTTGCAAGATGCAAAGTAAGGTAAAACTAAAGGGTGTGAAAGCAAGATGAGAACGCTGACTTAATTAATTAATGGCGGTGCTGGAGGGGAGGGTGCCAAATTGTGTCCCTCAGCCATCAGTGGGTCCCTTGCGTTGAACCTGAGCTGCTTCAGTGGCAGCTGAAGATGTTCTTGCAGAACATCACCCCAGTGATACTGCTCTGTGGCATTAATGGATAGGGATATTACCCTGTGTCTTTGCATACTTATGCATATGCTGGTCCCAAAAGGAGCCAGGCAAGAAACAAGAGTTGCTGCAAGCTCTGCATCTGTGATACACTCAATCAGTTTTCTTTCACCACATATAACTTCATTTTTCCATCTCCTCCAGCTCTGGATACCAAAGCTTGAGCCTTTGCCTTGCCTGTATCGTTGCCTACACCTCCACAGGCTGAATTTCATCATCTGCAAGGAGACACCACTCTTCCACCATTCCTGCGGAGGCGGAAGGGGAGAGAACGTAACCGCTATCCCCCTTATTTATTTGGGACATAGCGTTGCACCTAACCGGGCTCACCTCAAGCTGTGATGTGCAGCAGCCGGAGCTCCAGAAAAAGGTGCTGGGATTTACCTAACTTCATTAACTGCTCCTTGAAGACAACTGTATGGCTGTTCCTGTTGCTACGGTATTACTAACTGTATTGTTGTATTAATCTATCAGACTGACTGCCCTTTTCAGTCAAGTGGAATCAGAGGATCCAGTGGTGCTGCTCACTTCAGGCTCAGGACCTCTCAGGAAGAGATATGCTGGTGATGGGGCTGTCTTTCCTCAGTCATCCCATGCCTGGGAGGACTTTGGAGCCCCACAGATACCTGCCAGAGTTAAAGAGCAAGCAGAGTGATTGCTTAGAGTGTCTTAGCCTGGGTGACAACGTCCTAACCTTTCCTTTTTATCTTTGTCACACGCATCCTGTAATATTGAGCAAGTGTAACAGGGAGAAGCTGTGCAGAAGTGAAAGGTTGCGGTGAAATTTCCCCATCCTCCCTTTTCCTAGCTCTGGTCTTCAGGTGTTTTAAGATGTGGGGAGATTCCTGTGCGTGGAGATGCAAAATGTATGTTCACGTGGAGTTAGGATCGGTGTGTGGCTGTGTGGGAGAGGAGTTTTGGCTCCAGGGTGATGTTTTCATTACATAAGATTCGCACTGCAGTAAGTAGGAGATTTCAGGAAAGGAATCGACATTCCTGCCATCAGGATAAGTCCCATCGGTAGCAGAGCGGCACCCTCGCCATCTCTGGTCTTGCCTGTCCTGAGGCCTTGCCCGTAGTTAGGTGTCCAAGGCAGGCCACGTCTTTCATGCAGAAGCCAGGTATGTAAAGAGTAGAGACATTGGAGATGCTGGAGACCAAAATTCAAACTCCCCTGCAACTGATTTTCACAGGAGATTTGAGCTGCAGGTTCCCACTCCCAGGGGGGGCACATTGGCCGTGGGGTGTAGGAAGAAGTGAGATGTGAACTCTTCTGCTGAAGCATTTCTACTGTCCCTGAATCACTCAGAAGCTTTGGCCATCATTGGGCCAACAAGGAAGGATGTGGTCCTCACTGCACAGCTTACTGGTGGTGCGAGGCACAAGTCTGTGGCCCACGGAGGCTGCAAGTGCCATGCAAGTTCATGGTTTAGTGGTCGTGGTAGTGTTGGGTTGATGGTTGGGCTTGATGATCTTAGAGGTCTTTTCCAACCTTTATGATTCTATAATTCTATGAAGCAGTGGGTGAGACTGTGCAGGAATGTGTTTAGGAGCTCCTGCAGAGCAGCACACCCAGGACTGCAAGTATGAACAGGAGCTCCAGGGAGGTCTGGGATTTCCCATGGCCTTAAGAGTCCTGAATTAAAACCAGAGACACTCCCATTGCATGTGATACGATTTCAGGGACTCAAAGATTAAGCCAGGTGATTTTTTTTTTAATTCAAGATGTGCTAAGTATGTAAAATATTGAGTCCAGCCATTCCCATGCTCTTTTGCATGCCCAGCTCTCCCTTGAGCATGACCTTCCTCACCTCTGCGGCCCTCCTCATCCCCACGTACTCTTTCAAAGCAGCACCTTTGCTTTGTTCTCACCCCTTTGTACATCTCCATCAGAAGCCACCATCACCAAGGCAAGCGCGTTGCTCTTACTAATGGCAAAGTAATCAATTTGAGTCACTGTATACATTAGTAATGGCCATGTAATTCTAGTGCAAATTAGGTTTGGGCAGGCTGCAAAGCCCAAGACATCTCATCTTCCTGAGCAGAGCTTGGATTTACTGTCCTCTGGGGAAGGCCACAGCGAAATGCCCCCCTACCCCCCTTGCAAATCCTCCCTTGATTGGATACAGTATGGTCGTCTGATTAAAATTGTGCAGTGGTTCAGAAAATGATTTTCAGCCAGTGCTTCACAGTAAATTACTTTTTTTTTTCCTTCCCCAAGACAACAAGTACAGCTGGACACTGAAACGAGAAGCTCAAGTAAAGCAAGATGCCAGTGAGGCAAAGATGGAGAGGGGTCAGGGGAGCACCCGCCAGCGGTGACACCCTGCCATGGGCCATCCCTACTGCGCAGACGTGCATTTCCCACGAGCACAGAGCCTGGCACCAACTCCCATGGTGATGCCAAGGTTTCCCAGTGCCATGGGTAGGTGAGGAGCATCTCCTGAGGTCAAATATCCTGGTATACCCACCTGAAGTGTCCCCCTCCCAACATGCCTTGTCTTTGCCTGTCACCAAACCACTTAGGGAGGTAGATGGGAGGAGCAGAGTGTGTGACCCTCCTGCCACCCTGCTCTCTGCCCCAACGGCCACTGATACCTCCAGGGCAAGGAAGGTCATAGAGCTACATGCCCACCAGTGCTGGCTATGCAGCGTTTTCCAGTCGTTACTGAAGGAAATGCACAATTTTTCCTTAATTCATGGCATGGGATCTCCTGTTTTCCATGTGAGCACCCAACGACACCTGGAGACCCATCTGTCCCTAATATCTGATCCTACATGAGCTTGTTCATCCAAAACACTGCTGATGCTCTTCTGCATAGGGAGAGCTGCCTGCTCCCTTCCATCCTGCAGCAAGGGCTTGGCAGGGAAGGATGCATGTTCCAATAGCAGTCCAGGACGAATATCCCATTTCTTGGGTTGCTTAATTCAGACTCAGGAGGTACACTACCCTGCCAGAGTTTCTAGAAGAGCATCCTAAGCATCTGCCTGCATGAAGGTATCTTCGCTTGTGACTCTCGTGATGGCAATAGTATCCCAATTCCAGCATGTTCAAGCCTCGAGGAGGACTGAGGTTTAAGCATGCAGCAATCAGCCCTTCCTGGTGGCTTTCCATGGACCTTGTGCCCACCTAATCTGTGCCCATCCTGTGGACTGGGTGTTGGGCTGGGTCTGCAGACATTGGGCACCCAGCCGTTGGCATATCTGGACTGAGCCTTATTCTAAGCAGCTCCTACCCCATGGCAGAGTCCTGCATCTGTGTCAGGAGGTAGGGTAAGGAATAATAATAGTGTTAAAAATAATCCACGTAAATGCTGCAGCAACCATGTGCCTGAGAAGGAGTGCTTGGTGGTAGGGAAAAGGGAGATGGGTTTTTTTTATAAGAGCTTGATAATTTATTGACTGTGTGCTCACTTGAGTTTGTCTATGTGTCATTTGAAGAATCTTTCAACAAGTCCTATGGCGTTGAGTTGAGGTGGTCATACACTGAGTTGAAGGTCTGAATTTAGCATCTTTTTTTTCCTGGAGGGTCTGTGACAGCCTGGGGGAGTGGACAACAACAGGCAGTAAAGCAGCTTTATGTACGCTAGATTTAAGGTGCCTGTTTGCATGCAAATAAACGCAAAACTTATTTCCTCCCTTTAGAGAAAAAAAATCTGAATGCTAACTAAAAGTCTATCAATGGCAGCAAACCACCTGACTCTTTAACAACCCTGGAAGGAGGAGAAAATGTGCACGTGGTGTAAACAAGTGGAGAATCTTTCTCTCAACGAACACCAGCTTCCCACCTTTGCTGCGGCACAGGCTCTCCCTGCCTTGTATTTGCTCCGTGAGAAGGAGGTAGTGTGGGGGAGGGAAGGGCTGTTCATTAAATTAAGAAAATACGTTTCACAGCACATTGGCGCTGAGTGGGAAAGGAGCAGCTCGGTTGTCTCCTGCCTCTCCGCATACCCGCAGGATCATTCCTCACTGGGGACGATTAGTGCCTTTGTCCGTCCAGTTTGAAATGTCACATTTCCTGCTGCAATTAGAAGGAGCTTTTATCCGCGGGATGTGTGTGTGTGTCTGAGGGGGTGTTTTCATTGCCTCCAGGTGAAAGCTTCAGTAAGCAACGTCCAACACATAACAGAAATACTTGAAAATAAACATTTTACTATTACTAAAGACTGTTATTGCAGCTTTCACGATGTTTCAGAGATCCCTGGGAATTTGGAAGAGGGAGTGGGCTTATAAAAGGCAGTGTGATCTTGTTTTTAAGCTGAGGCACAGGAGAGATGTGGCTTCAGCATGCTCAGTGCCCAAAAGGAGCTGCTCTCACCCTTGCAGGGCTTGCCGATGCCGGCCCACTGGGACCCAGCAGCAGCTGTTGCTCAGCCCCTCCTGAGATCACCTCCAGGCAGCTGGCAGCAAAGGTCCATCACATTTGGTCCATCACAGTTTCTATCACAGACTTGGCCCATGCTATCTGGCACTCTTCTGTAAGACACCTGGGCATAGGTAGGGTGATGACATGGGCCAGGGACTGTTCTCCCTGAGAAATCTGGATAAAAGCAGCCAGTTTGGGGTGCAGACACGTTAATAAACTCTGTCTTGTTTGTAATAATCAGCCATCACACTACTTAGTTTACTGGTACAGACACATCTGAACATGCGTTAATGGTCATGGAAGAGCAGTCCTGCTTGAGCATTTCATCCCAAATATGAAGCCCCTGATTCTGATTTGACAATCTATCTGCAAATATAGGATGAAATTTTCAGTTCTATTAGCTGGTGAGTAGACCCACTCGTTTTAATGGAGCAGAGTATAGCTCCAAATGAGCCAGCACAGCACAATAGAAGTCTTGACTAGGACATATTATTTAACAAGATTATGTGTTTGCTTCCTGCATCTTCTGCATGCATGTAAAGACATTTCAGCCCAAATGGTTTAAAGAGTTTTCAGGTATGATCCTACAAACCCTTATCTGCACAAGTAGTGTCAGTTGCTTCAAAGGAGGCTCTTCATAAAAAGGAAATTGGTCTCTTTAAAGTTGAGAAGGTAGAAAATGAAAAATTGAGTCAGTCACAGTGCATCACCTGAGTAATTTAGGGTATACATTTAACAATATAAGCACTAATGTATTGGACTTGGCAGCCAAGGCTTTCAGAATTAGAGTCCTAATATTAGATCTCTTCAGCTATATTTGGGATGCAAAAAGCCCTGAGGCATCAGGAGGCGATAGCTAACTTTACGTATATGAAGGGTTTGTTGGCCTTCAGAATGTTTTTTGGGGTGAAAGTCCAGCATTCTGTGTAAGGGAGGTCTGTGAAAGTGCTCTTCTTTTGACAATTACAGTACTCCAGGCTGCTGTTGTTTTTTGGATGTTTGCACATTTAAGCACTTTTTACAGGGTAAAGTAGATATAAACTCTTGGTCAGTTGTGTCCTTGACCCACCTAACCTTCTTCATGGTTTTTGTCTCCATCTACGGCTGATGGTGCTACATCTCTCCCAAGCTGATTTTCAGCTGCTGGCTCCATGCTGGTTTGGGATCCTGTTAGTGCTGGCTTTAGTAGGCACTACTAAACAGGAGTGTAGGGCTGGAGCAGGATCAACACATGGAGCCCCAACTCAGGATGTTGTCTCCATGTTTGCTTCCCCAGAGCTCTCATCATCAAACACGTAATGTCAAAATGATGTCTTGCTGATAAAACTTTGTCATCTTCTTAGGTTGTGTCATACCTCTCAGGACTGCCTTAGTAGCCTGGTTTTTGTGGATTACTCCTGCTCACCCATCATCATTCCATAGCATCAGCTGCATCATGAAGGTCAGAATCCTTGTACGCAGAAAACCTGTTCTGTCTTTGGGTTAGGTGCTAGCAGGGAAGAGGTGCACTTGCTGTAGGAGTGCCTGTGCTGCTGCTGCACATGGATGATACTACATCCTCCACTCGGTGATCCCCAGCTCAGCGAGAGTCAAAATTTGAAGACTCCCAAGAGGAGTCTTTAAAGCCACCTGGTACACTGAGATAAATACCCCAAGTTGACTTTCAGGAGGCGCTCTGGGAGATCAGGTCCTCACTCTCCTACCTCAGACACAAGATAATTAGAAATCACCTTATCTGGACTGCATTATTTTGTCATCAGTCTTCGTGATAATGGAGACCGAAGTGGTTCTGCTATTGACCTGATATTTATTTTAAAGTGTGCTTACGACCTAATTTTAAGCATTGTCCTATGAAAAGCCTGCCCTTGGCTTTCAGAAGAAAGTCAAAGAAAAAGAGGATGAGGAAGAACATAGTGAGAAAGGAAATTTGTGAGGAGGACTCATGACAAAGGGTACAGGTGTCATGGGTCTACCAGGAATTGTAACTCACCTCATAGCCACTTCAGAGCACAGGATGAAAGCTCAAAACTTAAAAGAAAAGACATTTGTGTACAGATCGGCATCTTTTCTAAAGCACTGTTATTCCACATTGCCTGATGTGCCCATGTGTCCTGCTACCTGTGTTCTGTGTGTCCTGCTACATGTGTTCTGTGTGTCCTACTACATGTGTTCTGCGTGTCCTACTACGTGTTTCCTTGCACTATAGGGATGTATGTTGCCGTTTCACTTTTGGGATGACTTTGCACAAGTCTCAAAGAAGGCACTGGGCAATGGCCCAGGATGCTTGTGGCTTGCAGGTAGCTCCCACTTTTCCCTCTACCTTACTGTTTTTCATGCACTTTTTCCTCTTTTGCTCTCATTTCACTTGTTCTTCCCTCGTTCCTTGGTGTTCTGGCAGTGCAGTTCACAAGGTTTAGTCCACTTCAGACAGGGTAGATCTGCAGGGAAAAAACAACTAGATTTTGAATATACAAAATGAAAAAGCATGAAGCCCAACAAGTTAGTAATGAAGCCCAACAAGTTGGTAATGAAGCCCAACATAGTTAGGCTTTAATTACCTAACCATTATTGCGTTACTCCAGAGTAGAGGAAATATGACTACTGTTACATCTGTGCTTGGCATACAACGGCTGTCAAATTCAATGAGGACTCATTAAACATCACAGAGGTGTGACTAAAGAAAATGATGAGCAGAATGTGGGAAATAGCAATCATGGCCCTATTGTGTGCACCATGAATTTCTAATCCGGGACAGTGGGGAATGCCTGTGTGGGAAGAGCAGGAAGAAATTGCTATTATTTTGTCATCAAAGCAAATAAAAGTTAAGCTTCAGGGAAAGGTAACCTAACTATGAAGTGATGGGTGATCCCTTTAGCCCAGGTAACCCCAGGGTGCTGCTGAGTCTTCTCTCATTACCTTCCTGGGTGCTGACCCCTTTTTCAAGCATGGCTTATTCCCTTTACAGGAGACTGAAAAAATTCAGGAATGGTCCTGAAAGGAAAGACCAAAGTGCAGAACTGTCCTCCTATATGTGGCCACGTTTTCTATCTCTCTGACCTAGTTGTGGTGTATCTTGGGCATCCCAGCTCCAACTTTAGAGCTGGGCGTGGAGGAAGTCTGATTCTTGGCATACCTACAGCCTGTGGGAGGGCTGGAATAGAGGAACTGAGGTTGAAGCCTGTTCTTGCTGCTTAGAAACTTGGTCTTCCACCTGTTAAGCCCCAGGGCACCCAGTGCCAAAATATACCCATCCTGCATAGGGTGGGTGGCGGCTTACTCACTGGTGGGGTTTTGGAGAGCAGGAGCTCTACTTTGGTAACACAAAAGTGGCTGAAGATGTCCAATGGGAGATCCAAACTCCAGGAGAGGCAGGAATTCAGTACATGTCTCTGCCTGGTTCCTCATACCAGCTCATGACTCCTGCCATCTCCCCTCAGCTTTCTGTCTTCACCCTTCAGAGGTCCTCCTGCTGAAGACACAGGGAGGTCCCCGCTTTAAGTGGTCGGGATCACCCTCGCATAGCAAGGCATGTAGTCTTCTAGCATAACAAGACACGTAGTCTCTTTGCTGTCACTGTGCACGTAATCACCTAAGCAGGTTGTCTGAATTGTGCTGGCAGCCTCCTGAGTCAAACTCCTCTGAGATGCACTTTTATTTGGGAATCAGCACCAAAGATTGCTCTGTAGAGTCAGGGCCTGCTATGAAACATGCAATTATCTCCTTGGAAGAGGTGTAATTGTAAAGGCAAATTTGCTGCTGATGTAAAAACTGCCGGAACTGTGGTGACCCCATCAGGCCCTTGCCTGCCCATGCCAGCAGCAGTTGGCCCCATCTCCTAGTGTCTTCCCTCTCATGCTGGCTCTGTCTTTAAAATAAGGACATAATCAACAAGCGTTGGCCAGTTTTCATGCATTAAACAATTAGAACAGCAAACACAGAGAATTTACATCACTTCTCCTTTCAATACCTACTGTCAGTATCTTCCTCCCAAATGAGTTTTTAAAATCTGTGTTGGTTTGAAATGTGGCCCAGCACCATTAACAGTTTTCCAGAACAACTGTATTACTTTTAAGCAGAGCATTACAGGGCTGAGTACCATTTCTTTCAGGGATGCAATTAGGTAGGTGATGGAGCGTGAAGCCTAGTCAGGTAATTGATCAAGTGCTGGTCAGCTACTGCCCTGTATTATTAGAACGATCAATGGAGATGATACAAGTTTCCTAAAAGAAATGGAAATGAAGGAATGGAGGGATCTGAACAAGGTGCTCACTGGGTTGAGCAGGCATTGCTGTGTGCTAACAAAACCCACTTACCCCACCTCTGCTGCAGAGCTGCCCATGCTGGGTGCATGGACCATCTAGGAGAGAGCAGGGTTGCATATCACAGCATGAGGACGTCCTGGTGGGCTGTGTAGCCTGGATCCTCTTCAGGCTCTTCCGGGGAGGGAAGGAACCCTGACCTCTGCTGAGCAAGCCACACTGAATTCAATTTATAATCAATGGAGAGATGTGTGTGCATCTAATCTGTTACGCACCCATTTTAGGATGAGATGAGTAGCATTTTATGCTCCACTGTCTCTGGTGACAAGATTTCCCTGTAAGCAATGGTACAAGTTCTCTTTGTGATCTGCAGGAAGTATTGCTCTTCAGATGCTCTTTATGGACTTCCTAGGCAGGAGGGCAAGTTTGCAGCACACCTGTAATGCAGGTTATAATTTTGAAGACAAATGAACAGATAGACCCAACTGTCTCAAGTTCAACTGTGGAGCCTATGAAACCCAGAAGTTCTGGCCCCATTATGCCGGCTTAGCCACTTGATTAAATTATTGCACTGATCTTTTTCCTTCTTTTCCTGTTGTAATGCTATTATTGCCTACTTAATACGCTGCACGTATTAATGATCCGTGAACATCTTCTAGAGAAACAGAATTAATTGAGAATTGCAATCTCTTGAAACTGTGGCCAAAAAACCTAAAAGCAAAACCCGAGAGACACAAATTTCAATATAACCAAAGTTCCCCAAGCTGTCTAATCTGCTCAGTTGCTGTCTAATCTGTAGATGCCTCAATGCTCTAAGTTTCTTTTGGTATATATTTATCCCCTCTTCTTGAGCTTATACTAAAGAAGCTCTAGCCTGTCAGAGAAATATCCGTATAGCAAAATACTGTATTTTAGCTTTTCCTGCATCGCAACATAATTGGTCTGGAACTGCCCTCACCAGCAAATGGATGACTGAGATGTGAAGAAGCCCATCAAGTCCCTCTTTTTGCTGTGTTATCAGTGCTGATCAGTGACAGTTCACATCAAAGGAGCATGGTGGTGGTGGGCTATAAAGCTGTTATAAAAGATCCAGGAATCAGAAAAAAACCCCAATTTCTTTCAACTAAAGCCAGGTAATGCATTACCCCGACTGTAAGGATTAAGAGCATTGGGTGAATCACTAACATCACAATGTCCTCAGTGGGACTCTTAGTTTAGATACTATACTTTTCTGCCAACCATGCACTGTAAGTATGTCAGACAAAGGGAAGAACAAAAGCACAAACCTCAGCTCTGGGTAGTACTTTCTTGATGGCAGCAAGTGTATTTCTGTGACGTTGCATGTGTTTAGCTGAATTTTATGGCTGGAAGAGAGATGAATCAGGCACATGTAACATGAGGAAAAAGAGCTACAATAAACCGTAGCTGGAATTTGTGGCTGAGTCACAGGAACAGTTAATAGAACCATAGAATACCAGGTTGGAAGGGACCTCAAGGATCATCTAGTCCAACCTTTCAAGGTAAAAATATAGTTCAAATGAGATGGCCCAGCACCCTGTCAAGCTGAGTCTTACAACTGTCCAATGTAGGGGAATCCACCACTTCCCTTGGGAGATTACTCCAATGTCTAATTGTTCTCGTGGTGAAAAATTTTCTTCTGGAGTCCAATGGGAATCTTGCCAGAGGTAACTTGTACCCATTACCCCTTGCCTTTTCCATGTGGAAAAAGATGCCCTTCAAGTACTGATACATGGTAATAGGGTCTCTTCTAAGCCTTCTCTTCTCAAGGCTGAACAAACCCAGTCTTCTCAGGCTTTCTTCATATGGCAGGTCTTCCAGTCCTCTGATCATCCTTATGACCCTCCGTGGCATGTTTATAGATCAGCAAGACAAATTTCAGAGGTACAAGAGACATTCATCCAAATACTGTGCTCCCCTCTAAAAGAGTCTTGCTTCCAACCATTATAAATTGAATTCTTTCTGATCAGGAAAAAAAGGGAGGACATCTTCTCATCTTAGTTATTTTGCACAATTTCCAAGAAATTTGAACCTAACTCTTGTCTGTAGTTGTCCTGTGCTTGTTGTGGGCAACTAAGACATCTTTATACTCCTTTTCTTGTTTCTAGGCCTGTGTGTCATTTACGACCAATTTCAGGATTTTTAGCATTGATGAAGTATTAAAGAAGAGATCGTAGCAGCAGGATAAGTGATGGTGTCCCTTATATGGTGTGGGCTTAAGAGATCGTATGGTTTCAGGATCTAATGTGTTCAGGCAAACAGTGAAGCAGGGTAGTTTCAAACACTCATGTTATAAATCAAGAGCTGTTAATGGAGGAAGCTATCCATTACCAGGGATTCACAGAGCCTGAAAGAGTTGACGCTCCAGCCATGGACACTTCACTGCAGTCTCTTCCCACAAAGCTGTCCAGAGGAAGCAGTTGGGATGGAGAGGTTTCCTCCAGCTCTCTGAGAGTCTCACGTGGCTCTGGTTCAAACCAAAGCAGATACCCCCGAGGTGCAGAGGACATGTCTGGAGGAGGAAGGGAACATCATTATCTCCTGTTACCCATGGCTTTGGCCATGGCCTCTAGGAAATTCTGGCAATGTGACCACAAAAGAGAGAAGGACAAAGACTCCCTGGGCTTTTCCAGCCTGGGTCTGCATGTACTGTTGATGGCTGGCTCAACACTCTAGCATGGAGGCAGCCTGGTCCTCATTTTCTTTCTCCTGCTTTTCCTGTTTGTTTACCATCATTTTTCATGCATATCTATATGCTTTTGAATACAGTTCTGTCGTTTCACAAGCAAGGGGACTTTTGTGGCTTGCTATGAGGTTTTTAGCAATTGGGACTTTTCTTGGCAGCCCTCTTGCTGGGGCACTGGAAAAATTAATGGTTCAGATCCCTCACAATGAAATGTGAGATGAAAGGGTCAGCACCCTGTGTCTTTCCATCTTATGAATAGCCCCTGACTTCCAGCTTTGTGGAGACAGACAAAACAAGCTGCTTATTGGGCTGGGCCCCCTTCAGACGTCAGTTGACAGTCTTTCTCCTGACTTGAGGAGCCGCCTGAGAAGGGAAGAGAGGTTTCTGAAGTGAAAAGTGCCCTGTGATGAGATACTGAAGCCAAAGACACACAAACTGCTCCTGGACTCACAGCCTGTGGATAAGAAACTCTAACTGACACTTATGAGTGAGTGGGGGAAAAATGCCTTAAACCCATGTGACACTCACATAACTTCAGGCCCAGTATGTTTTTTTTACAAAGGAAGGACGAGTATCGCCAGGGGCAGCTTTCATGATAAGAGCAAGCCAAAAACCTCTGAAAATGGAGAGTTACTAAAAAAAAAAAGCCTTCAGGAGAAGCCAGGATGTTCCACGTTAGGCTGGTGCCCCACTGGACTGTAACAGGGCAGGGAGCTTGAGCAGCTGCTAGTGGCTCTCAAAGCTGACATAAGTCGAAGATCTGAGAACAACAAGGGTGATACAAGCAGGATGTTTAATGGAGAGGATGCTGAAGAGTGGGAGTGCACAAAAAGAAGGGGAGGGCAGTGCCGTGTTGAGTATGGGGGCTGACACTTTGGAACAAAGGAGACCTGACTTTGCTTGGTGAGGTGGGCCCAAGGCAGTCATTTTTCTGGGAAGTTCCTAAAACCAGCAGATTCTCCTTACTCCTTGTAAGCCTTTAATTCCCCTCCAAGAAACAGAGTGGGCGACCACAGGAAGACTGGAGCTGATGTCCCTATGAGGTCCCTTTCAACCTGAGTTTTCCTCTCAGTGTACT
Source organism: Coracias cyanogaster (assembly GCA_033124195.1). Taxonomy (NCBI): domain Eukaryota; kingdom Metazoa; phylum Chordata; class Aves; order Coraciiformes; family Coraciidae; genus Coracias; species Coracias cyanogaster. The sequence goes on from JAVSBS010012232.1 coordinate 19,131, forward strand.
GGGATGGTGTAAAGAGGTTGCTTAGGAGCAACCATGAGTACTGCATGTCTGTAAATATAGCATAGATGACAAAGACAGGGAAGGGAGATGAGGAGGATGATCACCATGGGCTACCTTTGATGTGGACCTGTAGACAGGTCTTTTGCCAGGTGATCCTTAAGAAGCTGTCATTTAGTGGCCCATTAGCTGATGCTAGTGAGGTAAGTCTGGCATGCTGCACTCAAGAGCTAACTGCCAGGCTGAGTCCAGCCTTGTCCGACCAAATTCAGGCAATTAAGGACAGGTACTGACAATGGAGGGAGTTCAGATCAACCACCACCTATTTTAGATGTTTGCTCCCTTCTTACTTTTGGGAGAGCAGTAGATGTCTCCAGAGGGGTGGCTTGGAACATATTACCCAGTTTGTGTCTCCTCAGAGCTTTGCCATCCTTCTCTATCAAGTGCAAATAATAGCACCACATGTGGCTTATGCATTCCTCATCAAACCTGTGGTGCTGTCCTTCATGCTTCTCTAAGGAGCAGTGGGCCCACAGTCCTTTTACAAGCAATAGAATTACAGAATAGTAGGGGTTGGTAGGGACTTCTGAAGATCATCTCATCCAACCCCCCTGCCAAAGCAGGGTCACCTAGAGCACGTTACACAGGAATGTGTCCAGGTGGGTTTTGAAAGTCTCCGGAGAAGCAGATTCCACAAACTCTCTGGGCAGCCTGTTCCAGGCTCTGTCACCCTCACGGTAAAGAAGTTTCTCCTCATGTTGAGGTGGAACTTCCTGTGTTCCAGTTTGTGCCTGTTGCCCCTTGTCCTATCACTAGGCACCACTGAAAAGAGCCTGGCCCCATCTTCCTGACACCCATCCTTCAGATATTTACAAATGTTGACCAGATCCCCTCTCAGCCTTCTCTTCTCTAACCTGAACAGGAACCCATCTTCAACCTCACCTGCCCAGCTGCTCAAGTGATTGCTAAATCACTAATTACAGCACTAGAGAGGAGTCTGGAGGCAAAACATGCAGCTGCAAAAGCTAACATAGAGGCTGGAAAGGTATGGGCCTTTATGCTTCCAAAAAAGTAAGTGTATGACCCACAAACACTTCTCCGAGGTCTCACCTACTGATACTTAACACTAGTGGGTCCCAATTTGCTCTAGGCAAAAAAGACACCCCAGCACAAAAAGCCTATACAAGGCTTGGGTGAGTCTCGTACAACTCAGGTCTTACCTCAAAGATACATTTCCATCTCAGCATCAGGGTCCCATGTACATGCTTTTTGCTGTCTTGACATTTCTTTCCTGACCCATCTCTATGCATGCTGTCATTTTTGCAAACCGATATCATGCATCAGGAATGCACATATCATGAGGGTCTCCTGGGCAGTGACAGCTTCCTTCCCTTCTGAGCTACACCCTGAAAAGCCGAAGCCGCCTGACCCTGGCATCTGCATTTGAATCGCTCCCCTGTTCCTCCTCTAAATCCCCACCTGAGGTCAAGCTTTGAAAGAAAGGTCAGTTCTATTTGAAGGCTGTTCAGAGAGAGACTGAATCACTTAACGATGAGTCATGTGAAAATTAAATTGATGCGAATGTTAATTTGACAACCTGGAAGTCTGGAGAGTCCCAGCCAGAGCACAGGCTTTGTGCTGATGCGGCTGTGCTTCCTCTGGCCTGGAAAAGGTTTTGCAGCGGGTAAACACAGGGTGGGAGAGCTGTCGCTACGCCAGAATTATCTTTTCTTCCCGGAGTCTGACTTATCGCGGGTATCTCACAGGAGGGGAATCTCTGCAAAGAGCCTGTACCATCACCGTGTCAACATCTGGCAGCACTCCTGATTAGTGGCCCTGATTCTGGGCTGTTGAATTTTCCATTATCAGCATCAAAGGTGCTGGGCACAGCGCTGGCGGCTGACTTGCAGAGCGGCTGAGCGCTTCTAGCTCTCCTAATAAATCATTAGCTACTCCAGAATGATCACTGAAGTGTGCAAGGAAATAAGCAATTACCTCCTGCCCTAGAGGAGCAGATCCTGTCCAAAACAAGAAAGTGTCTGGGGATAACAATGTAACGAGAATAATTAAATGCTCTTTTATGTTTGTTAAATTCAGGGTTACATTAATAATTTTACCCTCCTTCTCCTCAAAGTAGAGGGTAATTGACTTCGAAGTACCATTACCGGCATTGACCGACCTTCACATCGTTTGCATGAGCACAGTCGTGACGTTTTGCACCTGCTTCACATGGGCATGAACGACTAGAGGAAATGTAAGGAGCAGCAGAAGTAGGATCTGTATTTGCCACATACAGACAAAGGTCTTAAGGTTATGCAGCCAAGCTCACACAAGTGTGGAAATGCCAGAATTAAGGTTGTATCTGTGGTGCTTGCAACAGAACATCAGATGGATTCTGAGTCCTCTACAAACTTTCAAGACAAGCCTTACTAAAGATAGGCTTCTTACCAAAATATAACCACGTCAGAGCGCTACATCAAGTGACATTTGAAATGCCCTTTATTTTCAGATTGTGATTTAACGCAGAAATAGGATGACTTGCTTTGTCAAAAGTAGAGTCCACTCAGGAAGCCTGAATCCCTTCTATCTTTAGAAGTGGCTGCTAAACCTTGGGAGCTTTGTTTGCCCTTTGTCAAAAGGAAAGTTTGGGCCTTCTACATTTTGGGTGGATTTTTAATTCTTTTAAAATAATTTTTTAATTATTATTATTTGCCTGACAGCTCAGGAAGCAGTCAGAATACACTTTCAAGTAAGATCTGTTATATTGCTTGTATACCTAATTAAGAAATCATGTATATGACTTTATTTATTTCAACACTGGTTCACTTTGAATACGATTTGGTTGGACTCCATGATCTTAAAGGTCTTTTCCAACCTAAATCATTCTATTTTGAGACATCATGATAGGCCTCCAATTAGAAAACAAGACTTTAGAAGAACTTTAGTGGGTAACATTTGTAATTAAATATTAAATGAAATGCAACCTCAGCTTCAGGTGATAAACTGTATCTTCTTTATATATGTAAAGTTTGTCTTTATACATCTAAATAACAATAGAGGGCTTCATCAACCTTCAATAGATTTCTTACCTCCTCATTTTCTACCTTTTCTGACTCATCTGGGCTGTATTTAACTGTGTTGTTAATTCATTTGGGAATTGATAAACTCATGCAGGTTAAACACAAGTGATTCTAAACTTCAGCCCAGGAGGTGAACAATATTTCTGGAGTCTCTCCTGCCTGTTTTCCTTGTGGAAACTGATTTGCTTGCTCTGGAGCAGGCTGAGCTCACAGTATTTTCTGGCTGGAGTAAAGTCCTGAAATTCCCATGGGGAAGACTGAACTCGACATGCTTTCAAGTCAAGAAATGTTCAGGACAAATAATTTGGACAAAACTGGAAGAACATACTAAGACAGAACTGAAGCTTTTGATAATCAGCCAAGGGTAGGGGAAGTGTAAAATACTGAGGGACGAGTTCTGCTCTTCATTCAGCATCATCTCTCTGCAAATAGCACCAGTAACATTCCTGCAGGGCAGGCATGCTGGAGATGACTAAAATTTAAAATGTTTAATTTGCTTAAGCAGGAAAACAGGAAGGAACAAAGTTTCTCAGTGTAAACAGAGATTTCATGTCTGTCAGGCTGATTTTGTCCCAGAGGAAAAAAGAAACAACTATCAGAAAAACAGAACCTATGGGATAAAATATCAGAACCAGAGGAGTAAAATTTTCCAGGCTCAACCAGTATATTGATTTTGCATCACTAACATGTAGCTTATTTACCACATTTCCAGCTACTACAGATTTACTGTATGTTGCAAAATAACTTGAGATTTGACCTGATGCTTCCAGTACTAGTGACAAGACAGAGCAGAGTTTGGCTTTCATTAGAAAGCCTCACCCCAACTACTGTGGCTGAGTTGAAAATATGAGAAAGTCCAGCTCTCCTGAAACCTCAATTCTCGTCGGCTAAGGAATGAAGAACCAAAAGTTAATTAGAAAATACTAAAATGAAATGCACACAGTCTCAGCAATGAGATCTTGGTTCTTCAGGGTTCTGCTCAGTGAGGTTTGGAGGGGTGGGATGGGGAGGCTGGTGGTGGTGGTGGAGTTGGGAGCATCAGCCCTGGGAAGAACATCAAGGGAATGCATGAGTGCTAGATGCTGTACACATCATCTCGAATTTATCTGGCAGCAGGCGACAGATAATCCATGTCCCCTGGGACGTGGGTTTGTTTACACAGATGAAGGCTTAGCTGGGCTGTGCAGGCTGAGGATGAGGATGAGGGAAAGGTCAACAGCATTGGGCAGCACTGCTGTCCTCGCAACACCCACCTGGCCCAATGTTTGTTATTGTTGTTGCCACATTATTCTGTTTAACCGGAGGGAGTTTTATTTATTTATTTTATTTTATTGGATCGTGCTGAGCCTTTGTAAGAGAAGGGAAATGTACGTGGGAGGAGCGAGGGGGAGGTTAAGACACGGCTGTTGTTAGAGACGGGGCTAATGGCCCTGAGATTTGATAAATAATTCTGTCTAATTTAAGCCTCAGGAGCTTCTAATCGAATTGCATCACCTGTGATTCTGCTTCTTCCTTCGAGGCCAGAGAGAGGGGAAGAAAAAAGCCTGACAGAAAACCCCGACCTTTGCTACAACCAGCTGTGAGTGGAGGCTTTCCAAGCCTGAGTGAGCCGGGTAAGGTTGTAGAGAAGCCTGTTCTCTCTAATAGCCCTTCCCCCTGGAGAGCCAAGGGGATGGATGCTGTGGCCAGGGCACTTTGAAGAAGCCTGGGCAGCTGGCGAGGTTCTCATGGGTACCAAGTCAGCCAAATACACCGGAGGGGAAGTAGAGCGGCAGCTTTGCCTTGCTCAGTGGCAAAGCAGAGAGCGCATGGTCCCTCAAAAAGCTCACCCCAAAGTCAAACACCAGCTTTTGCATTTCCTTCTATTGGCTCATGAGTAAAATAAGCCTGGGGGTGAAAGGGAGAGAATTTGCCTCGATGCTGCTGACATCGATGTGTTGTAACATGAAGAGAGAAAAAATAGCCCATCCTGGAATGATGAGGGCTACAGAATATCTGATTTTAATAGTTACTGCTCTGTTAAAAGGAAGAGCAGAGTTTTCAACCAAAATGCTGACTTTTAAAGGTTTTTCTTCTTTACATAGGTTAAAACTGGGATCTGGGTCCCGGAAGTTATATCTGCCTTCCTGCAATATTTTGAAAATACCTGGAGCCTCAGGTTTGGAAAGCAAAGCTTGGAAAGCAATGCTTGGAGAAGGCTACTAATGACCTGGAAGATAACTGATATTTATCCTTACTGCAGTGAATCTGAAAGGGGAAACAGCATCTTGATTTTCTTACAAGTTCTTTAGATTTCCAGCTCCACAGGCACAAGGTTAGATTCCTGCTGTGCAGACTGTACTGGGCACGCATCTTTTTTAGCTCTCAGTCATCCATGCTCATCTCTGCTCAGGTGAGAAGGGGCAAGAGAGACTTGGAGTGGTCCCAGAAGCAGATGCTGCTGCACAGCAGCCTTTGTCTCTTCTGCTCATGCTGTTCAGCGTACTTCTCTCTCTGTTACTGCTGAGAAGTGGCTCAGATGTAGCTGGGAGCAAAGCAGGCTGCAAGCAGTATAAGCTAAACCAGAAAAAGGCATCCTTATTTTGGATTTAGAAATAAAAAAGGAAAGAGAGGTCTGCAGAGGGATTTAACTCCAGAAGGATCATACCGCTAAAAAATGTTCCTGTCTGAGCCAGAGCTTCAAAATCTGGTAAAACTGGACACAGTGAAGGGTATGATGTGGGAAAAGCAGAGGGTACAGGCAGGAAAGGGGACGGATTTGTAGTGATGGCTATTCCATCAAGGAGGGAAAGGAAACCCAGTGAAGGGCTAAGAGCATGCATGGCAGAATAAATTCAGCGCTGGCTGGGGGAACAACACATGATATACGCCTTGTGGGGCACAGGAAGGAAAACCAGCAGCACGTAGTGTGTTTTTCTGAGCTCGGCTTTTGGTGAGCATCAATGGGCTCAGCACCCAGGGAATTCCTGAGGAGGGACGTGGGTCCTGGGCATGAGAAGGCACAGAAAGATGCAGCAACAGAGACTCGTGGCTGCAGATGCCTGCTGTGAAACATCTGCAGAAGCTGAGCTGGGAATACCTGTCTCATCCATAGAGATAAGATGGAGAGGAAGTAATCCTAGTGGGTCATCTGAGAGCACGGCATCATGAAACTACTGTTCAGGTCACCATAACTAATGCTCTTCTGGTAGGGGAGGGCTGTCACTGGGAGATAAAGGGTGCCTGAAGTCAAGACTGAGGCAGAGTTGTGTATATGCATGAGTGAAGCTCGCGCTGAATCAGCCAAGGGCTCACATTGAGGCCTGTCCCTTCAGACTCATTTTGAGGGATGGTTTGTTTTTTTCTCTGGACTGAAGACTAGCCCAGCCCTTAAAACAACCCTATCCCACGCAGCTCCACGAATGGCTGTCTCCTGCAATCAGATCAGGACAGGCAAAAGCCCACATCCCAACTGCGATACATGGGCTTTTTAAGATGCCATGTGAGAGCAGGCGCTTGCCTTCAGGAACCAGTCGCAGGGTGAGGAACAGGGTGGCTTTTAGCAAGGATGGGAACAAGAAGAGACCATGGCCATCACCTGATTCGCCATTCTGCACGATGAAGGAAGGTCAGGAGAAGGTGCCCAGCAATTCCTGCAGCCATCCCAGGCTTTTCGGATGAGGTGATGGGCACCAGCTGCAACATTTAGAATTATGTGAGCTGTCCCCAAGTGTGTGCCTACACACAGGGCAAGGAAACAAGAGCTGAATGCAGATTTCAGAAGAATATTATAATAAAGATAAGCAGCCTGGAGCTGCATTGGCTTCATGGACATGTTTGGGGTATGTGTGTCATCATTTGAGGGAATTGAGCACATGCTCATGCAATATGGACCCATTGTTTTCCTGCCATTGATTTTTTTAAAGAAAACATTCAATTAAAATCCCATTTTGTCTTGCTAAGCAGGAGCCTGTATTATTCAACTCATAAAGATAAGTCTTCAGAAGCTTCATATGTGTTATGGAACTAACTGCTGAAGTTTGTGCTAGGCCATAAATCCTCCTGGAAATCTGGCTTACTTGGATCAAACACTACAATACTCAGCTTGACTCTTTATTTCCCTGACATCACATGGACCCTGTGACCTTGAGCTGGGTGCTAGGGAGCTGCATGCAGACACTGGTGAACATGCGTGCCTTAGTGTGGGACCAAGAAAGCTGATGGGCAGAAAGCTCCATAGGTTGGCTTGGAGGGAGCAAGGAAAAAAGCAACATGTCTTCAATTCTGCCCTTTGCCAAGAATTATGGGTCTTACAGTGTGTGGTCCTACACACTCAGGCTTTGTAAATGATGGTTAAGGAACTGCTGAACAGTGGTTTTAAATAGCCCCATTTTCAATGTAGCTCTCTGAAGCTGGAATTAGCGGTAATTCTTGTGTAGACTGAAGTTGGAATTAGTGGTAAATCTTGCGTAGATTTAACCATTTATCAAAACATCATGCCCTCTATGTAAGGAAGCTCTGGATCAGGCTTTTTTCAAATGTTTGGACCTACATTATCAGAGAATCTCCAGGATGTTCTATCATAAACACTGACCATTTATTTTGGTACCTGTACAGAGGCTCTTTAAAAAATGCAGTCCTACTCAGACCTGCTGAAGCTCCCCAGGAGTAATCTGCTTGTAAATATCCCCTGAAGCCAAATATGCCAACCATGGGTAGATTTCAATTTAAGGCTGAATTCACTTTCCTTTCTTGTATGTCAGACTATTTGAATTACTGAAACGATCATGGAGCTGGACAGTTATTGCAGTACATATGCCCATATTTTAGTTGCAGTTAAGTTGGTTTCATAAAGAAATTCACTCTTTCTGAAATAAAGTCCCTAGTTTATTTAATGAAATACATTATTGAAAAAAAAAAAAAGATATTGTGCAAATACAATAATTATAACCCATTTCCAGAAAAACTAAGACAAAGATCAATCCAGGAATTCATTAAATGCCTTATATGCCAAGATGACCTTTAAGGTTTGCCAGTAATCTACATTTTCAAATTTTTAGGCCTTTTTTTAATGAACACTCAGCGCGAACAAAGAAGCACTGATCATATTTGTTGCTTAGCAAATAAGGAATTTTCTGACTATTTTATGTCTATATATTTTATTGTGTGTCAAGGTAACAATTATGGGCTGCAGACTACAAGAGAAAGAAAGTGCACTGGAAATGCAAGTATTGTGACCTCTTCTTCCACAAGGGAGTGAGAGTTATTTCAAAAAAAGCATCAGGGATTGCATCTACCATCCAAACCCCACAAAAAAGTATGTACTGGATCTTCTCACCCTTCCACTCAAAGAGAGAGAATTTTTCTAACCAGAGCACCAGTTTGCCCCAAATCTGGCATCTCCCTCAGGGCTGCACCTGGAAGGAGTCTGACCCCACATCCTCTTTCCCCCAAAAGCTAAACCATTTTTAAAATTACTTGTGTTTTACTGAGGACTGTCTACAATTCTCTATTATGTTCTAGTGGCTTCCAGGAGTTAGTTATTGTGAAATTGGGTATTTTAGGTATCTGCATTTTAGGTTCAATACAAGAGCCCAAGTTAGGGGAGCAAACCAAGGGCAGGATTTGGAGGAACAAGGCTATTGCACAGGGCAGCCACCCCCCAGGAGAAAGAAAAACACCATGCTACTGCCTACTTTGAGTAAAAGCTCTAAAACCTGCTGATACTATTGACCAAAATGCTGGCATATGGCATAATAGCTCCTGTGATATGGGACACTGAGCCCAAAATAGGAGTTGCAGCTGGATCTCATGCCTGCTGGAGGCAGTGGAAGTCCAGTTCTTCAGGACAGACCAACTCTATCCCATAGCAGGTCCTACCTCTGCATTTTTGAGGGTAAGAAAATTAGGTTTTGCCCGCACAGCTGAGAATCCATGAAGCAATGCATTAATCATGACCTGGGATCCTTGATAACCATCTCAGCTTAGGATTCCCACATACCTCCGCTGTCATGTGCCCACCAGAGGAGGAGACATAATTATTATTTGCTTATCAGGATGGGAAATGGAATGGCATGTGGTGGCTTTGGTGTCCAACCTACCACTCTTACTCACTCCCATTGCATTTTTCCTGTGACGAAGACTTTTGCTGTCAGAGAGAAAGGGTCTGATTGACAGCACCAAAGGGCGAGAGCTTGCCTTCCCTACAAAATAGGTACGTTCCTCTTACGAAAGGACCACCTGCTAAGTCCTCAGCCTCTCTGCTATGGCTATTAATAATCACTTCCCGTGATTTTCATAGCTTTCTGATGCAGACACTTGACCTCTTGTAATTGTGTTCAGATTCCCCACTCATGTTACACAGGACATCCAGCAGCCATGGCGCTGGGGATGGGCTGAACCTCTCCTCCTGGCTGCTCAGCCCTGGAGCCCATGTGCTGGTATCCCCACTTTCATCTCAATAGGCATCTGACACGCCAGCGGAGCCCTGGCAACTCTCCATTATCCATATTCCAATTCAAACACCAGGTTGCACCTGTTAGTTTAACTGAGGAACCAAAGCAGAAAGTGTCCCTGCGTGTCCAGCTAAGCAATCCCTCTCTGCTGCTGCAACAGAACCGGTTGCCATGAAGCCACCAGCGTGGTCCTCCAGGCTATTTGTATTGCCAGTGTTTCTGCCTTATTGACTGCCTCCTTGGAAAATAATTGTGTTGCTTAACTGATTGCAACATTTCTTTCTTTTATATTTTTTCCCCCCCTCTGCCAGTCCGTCAGCCTCAGGACTTTATTTCTCACTTTTATTTGTTCTCTGTTGTGCAGCAGGAGCTGATGGTAGGGTGGTAGGCAGCGCATGCTTGTTCTTCCAGATCGTGCATTAGGGAGTTTGGTATTGTCCCAGCACAATGTCTTTCTTCAAGGAAAAACAAGGGGGTTTTATGCAGCTCTGGCTTTGCAGGCCAACTCCATTCACTCCTATCCTCTGCTTTGGGCAAAGATTTGCATTTTCCAAAGTTGTTTTCCAATTGTTTGGTTTCCTCTGTGTCTATTGGTAGGCCTTGGAAATGGGGGCTTGAGAATGAAAAGATATAAATGAAACATTGGCTGGGCACCTTCTCTCAAGCAGCACAAATTGCAAGAGTCCCTCAAAATGCCATGTCAGCACAGCAAACTGGGTCCTCCCTGGTGAGAATAACCATCAACCAGGAGAACCATCAGCATGGGCCCTTGTGGCAGCCCAGGACACACTCTGGGTGGAAGTAAAGACAATGCATTTTCCTTTCTTTCTGCTGTTAAAAACTCTGAAAGTCACATATTAAGCTGGCCCTTGGATCATCCCGTGGCATCCCTTATCTGGATACCTCACAACAGGCCAGAAGGAGCTTTCAGAGGTCCCTCAAGCAAGCCTCTTCCTATCTCCCATCAGCCAGCACCTTCTCAGGGTAGCTCAGCTCCGATAAGACATGTTCTTATTTTCTTCGAGTTCGCCGTGTGACATATGTATTCCTCCCAGTCCTGCTGAGGGGGATGATACTGTGTATTAGGCAGCAAGGAGAGTGGAGAGGGAGGGGAAGACAGCTTGACAGCTGCTTCTCAAGTAGGCCATTGACAACTATCTGCTAGCAAATTTAAAATAAATCGTGAAAGAGTTCTCATTTACAACTTTCCCTCATTCTTTCACTGTCTAGCAGGCAGGCTTTTGCATCCAACAAAATAACAAGCATTTCCATGAGCTGTTTATTTGACAGGGCATCAGAGGAAGGTGAATGATTAGGTCTTGGGGGTGTTAATGGGGTCATTTCATGCTGTGGTTATTGGTGGACTGATAGAATGGATTATGTGCCTATAATTATAATTTTTTGCTGCTGGGTGGTCACCATTTCCCATTGTAAATCTGCTTGTCAGGGCACCAAGACATTTTTACGTGGGTGTTTCTTATTGTTATTTAAAGGTAAGGAAATAATTTCAAAAGCACAAATTAAACTTAGTTGCCAACAGGAAGGAGATAAAGTTGACTGAAGGAAAGAAAAAAAGCCACTGGGAATCTGACAGTCCTTCCCACATGCAGCCACACTCCTGCGGGATGGGGGGATGCGTGGGCTGCCGCCGGCCCCCGCGTTCTGCTCTGACGTGGAGAGCCAGGAATCAATCACTTTGATGTCTTATCTTATCCCTGAAGATAGAGAGCAGTGGCTTGTTTGGTGACAGCCATAGCAATACTTTAGCAGACCCTTTTGAAGTACTAGAGCAGCACTTTAGTGGCTGTTGTGAGAGCGGAAAAGCTGACACCAACGCTGCTTTGGGAAATGGCCACCAGGGACGCGGGGAGGATGGCGGGTTTGTGCTGAATGGCATCTTTCCCTGTCACCCATGGGTGTCATGACTGTGACTGTCAGTGGGTGGCTATGTGCATACATCACCCATCCATGTGTGCCTCTGCCCTGGGCATGTTTATGGCTCTGACAGCTTTCGCTTTAGCAGAGATGCACTCGCTGAGTGTGAAGATGGCAGCAAAAGGCAAGGAGGTGTTCAAACACATTCCTCTGTTTCATGGGGCTTAGATATCTCACTGGCATTTTGGTTATCCAAACTGAGCTGCTGACTCCAGCCCTGACGAGTCTCTGTGGACATCGTGAACTGGGTTCCTATCAATGCCCTCATTAAGAGTCATCTTCTACAGCTCCAACCTCTCTCCATACAGGTTATTTCTTGTTCTATCTGGTTTGTTCTTTCTACCATCCACAAGATACAGTCTTTTCTCTGCTCCCACAGAACTAAAAGCCAAAAGTTTGCTCTGAATTTGCATTACCCAAATTTGCATTACCCAAATTTGCAGCAACCTTTTCCCTAGGCAAGCGCAGTCCTACAGGACACATACCTGTTAACAGCATTTCTCCATCCCCTTGCTCTGGCTGGCACACCTCTCCACTTTTATCTTTCCACTGGTTTGCCTTGTGCATTACTCATGACAATCTGTATTTTCAGGACCTGTGTGGCCTTTTGCTTTTTGCCTCTAATTTCCAGCTCTAACCTGCCCCACATCAGCCTCTGCTTCTCACTTGTATGTGAACAAGCACCTTTGTGTTTTCCTGTGGATGCCTAGAAACCATCTGCAAAGTACCTCAGGCTCTGACCAACCTGATCTAGTTAGAGATGTCCCTGCTGCCTGCAGGGGGTTGGACTAGTTGACCTTGGAAGGTCCCTTCCAACCCAAACCATTCTATGATTCTATGATGATTCTATCTCGTTGCCCTCCTTTGAATGTGCCTTTGCTGCTGGAGAGCCCTCGGTAGTGTGTAAGTCACTGATGGACCAGTATCACAGCCATCCTGCTGACAGATATTACTTCATCAGTTCCCAGGAATTTATTGCACCTGTTATTAAATGTTGTCGTTTCGTTAGGTTGGAAACTCCTAGGAGGGCTTTTTATTCAGCATTTTTACCATCCCCAGAACAAGCATATCCTGGACTCTCTTGAGTGCTATAGGAACTCCGATGACAAATAAAAGATCAGTAATTTATTGCTGACCACTTGTATCTAGTTCAGTGCTGATGATAAAAATCAGCTGAGTTGCTTTCAGGATTCTCTGGTTTATGCATCAATTAGATGAAATCTAAAGGCTCTGTTCTTCTTCAGCTTGGCTAGTTTGTTTGCAGTGCCACTGTGAAATTTCTATCCATTAATGAAGTATATCTTTAAAAAAAAAATTCTTTTGGCAAAAAGTTGAAACCTTGAGTTTTCAATCAAAAATATTTTATTGGCCACACCCCAAAACACCTCTGTGGTGCATCACAATTTTCCCTCTCCCTGTGTTACCATGCAGAATAAAAGCAGATCCTGGAACCAGTATGTTGAGATGTGACCAAGCCCAATTCACCAGATATCAACTCCTGTGAGTTGGTTGTGGTCCTCCACCACCACAAAACTTCTGAAAGACATTTCATTCCTTGCTTTAAATAATCAGTCTAAACAGAAAGGATATAGCAATGGAAAGCAAACACTCTTTGGTTAAAAAACAAATAATAAATGTTTGGTCAAAATCCCAACATCCAGCTGCTTAATGGATTTCAGACAGTGTCTGATCAGCCTGACTCACAGGCAATATTCAAGCTGCTCTTTGCAGAACTGATCTAAGGGTGAGTCCTGGTACTGACACCAAACCCCTTTTCACCAGGAGGAGTTCTTCCCAGGTCTCTGGCTCATTTCAAAATCCTCCTTCCTCACACTGGGTTTTTTTGGTTCTCCTGTCATGTCACCCACTGCACTCTGCTCCCAGCATCTCCTTGAGGTTTATAAGAAAGACCCAGAAACCACAGTGGTTGTCTTGGTGGATCACCATGTACATTTGTTCAGCCTAGGCCTCCTTTACAGGCATCATCTCTAGGGATCACCAGTACAACTGTACAAGCAGCATACTGGATTAAAGGTCTTCCTCCAGTACTTCTGCTTGCAGTATAAAGTCTGAAGTGTAAGTATAAAGGCATTATCTGGGTATTATCTCCACAAACCTTTCTGCACTGGGCCAGCTACACTTGATAGTTCTCTTCATCAGTTCAGGTCATTTTGAAGTGTCACATTTTCCTGACCTTACATGAGAGCGCTTATTACATTTTATTCCTTAATTTTTCTTTTTCTCTTGTGGGTTCAGAAGTGAAATTGTTTAATATAAAGGAGCCCAGTTCTGCTTCAATTGATATAGCCAAATATTAAAAAATAATGCTGTGAGACAAAGTCACCCAGATCCCAATTTTCATCTGGCAATAGTATTTGCTAGCAAATCATTGCTGAGAATGGTTGTTCTCTGTTATTTTACATTGCGCAGAAAAAGTGATTTGGTGGCAGGATCCACCATCCAAAACTGATTGCATTTTTTTTCTAAATTACTGTTTAGAAATCCAAAGATGTTCCCTGCTATTTGCTGCCATATGAAAAGACACACTAAATGGCACTTTGGGGTTAATTTTCATGACCCTGACTCTACCTCTCAACAAGATAGATTACATTTTCAATTCTGTTCCTTGGTGTATAAGAGAGAATCATTTTGCAGAAAATGAGAATTGATCCAAATCTTCACCCTAAAGTCAAACTGCAGCTTTATTGACGAGAAAGGAAAAGGAAAAAAATTAAGGATGCATTTCTTTAGAATAGTGTTCCCTGTGATATCCTCTGTGACAAAACAGCATGAAACAGAAGCAGAGCTGTCACCTCAATGGGGAAACCAAAGTCTCACATGTCTGGGAGAGCCAGCTCGCTGTATGGGTTCATTCGCCACTTGTGTGCAACCTTCATGCCTTTTCTTCTCTTCCCATGATTTGGCTCACTGCCTCCCTACCCTCTGTCCCTCTTTGAGCCTGACACTGCAGCCATCAAGAACCATATATAGCCCGTTAGAGATAAAAGGCCAATGGGATTTTCCAAGGTGTGAACAGGAGCTAGGCACCTCCCTCCTGTTGAAAGTCCCTGGAAGCCGATGTCTGTGCTGCCCTTTGGGAGTCATGGGACAAAGGGAAGGACTGGCATTTGGATGATGGTCACTCCATTTGAAAGTTAGAATCATTTAGGTTGGAAAAGACCTCTAGGATCATCAAGTCCAGCCTTCATCCTAACATCTCCCTGACCACTAGACCATGTCCTGAAGTGCCACACCTGCTTGTTTTTTTAACGCCTCCAGGGATGGTGACTCCACCACTTCCCTGGGCGGCTTGTTCCAATGCCTAACCACACTTTCAGTAAATAATTTATTCCTAATATCCAATCTAAACCTCCTCTGGCTAGGGGAAAGTTGTCCAGGGCCATCACCAGGGCACAGTTCAGGTGTTTCCCCCCTCAGGGCTGGGCTGAGGAGACCTTACAAAGCAAGCAGGCTTTGAGACTTCATCCTGCTGTCTTGGACAAGCAGAGGCATTTCTGGCTATGTCTCAGGCTGGCTATCACTTTGGGACAGGTTATTTCATTGCTCTTCTCCTATGTCTCCTTGCTCAGCTTGACTTTACTCTGCTTATCTGCACTGCCGGTCCTCTGGGGTCAGGCTGGGAATCAGCCCTGCTGAAGCAGCCTGGCCAGGTGTCTCAGGTTGGGTATAAAGTCTGATGACATTTTACCTTTTCACCTTCTTCCCCTTCCCTTGAGAGATGCAACATAGTTAAAAACAGCGAAAAATGTTCTTTACCTTTGGAGAAAAATGCTTGAAAATGTGAGCCCCCGGTGCAAAAGAAGCCCAAACTCCTCCCTTTCATAAAACATAAAAGAAAATCCCCAGCTTTTTCTTATTGTAGGGCTGAAGCCCACTCACCCATGGCTCTGAATATTTGGGCTGGCACTGCCAGTGCTGAGCCGGACATGCCAGCGTGTCGTTCTCAGCACCTTGTGTGCCGGCGTGTGGCCGGGATGGAGAAAGCTATTTTATCATCCTGCTTCAGAGAAGAGGAAAGTAAAAGTCCCAGCAGCTCCCCAACCCAACAACAAAGCCTGTCTGCAGGAGGCAGAGGGCACTCTTTGCACATGCATAGTAATAAGGAGTGCAAGTGGGTAAAGTTCATCCCTGATGTTCTCCCTGCTGTCCTCTTTGGGGTGATGGTGGTGGCCCACGGGGTTTTGACGTGATGAGAGAGATTTATGCTCAGACTGGATGTGTTTGGAGAATCTTGTTGGGTGGTTGTAGTGCTCACCTCTTCTGAAAGCTGCCACAGGTCCCCATGGCAGCCTCTTGAGATGGGGGGAGCACTGCTTCTCCCTGGGGGGGACCTTCACCAGGGAGCCCTTGTGGGGCTTTTTACCCATCTAGGGGAATTTCCTTGCACCAAGCAAGGTCAGAAGCTGAGTCAGAATGTTACAGGCTTCACAGAAGGCAGCTGCTCACAGGTTCAGCTGTTTGGTCCTACCCGTGGAGCACTCATGGGTTTGGAGGGAGAGGAAAAATGCCCACTATGCTATCCTGCTTGTTGCGCTTAGTATGGCTCTCTTAATATGTATGGGGCAGCTGATTTTATACCCCTCTGTGATAGGGAGGAGAGGGACAATGTTCCTGAGTGCACCTTCTCTCTGTGTACATGCCTAAGAGGCAAATTTGATCCCCTCCCTGCCTCCCCCTCTCCATGCCGCCACCTCAAAACAAACCTGCATCGTGGCAATGTGCCTCACGGATTAGCAAGGGGAGGCTGGGGGAGTCTCACTTCTGGGAAATGACACTGGCTGACAGCAGGACATAGGACGCTCGCAGCCTTGGAGCCGACCCTTTGGCAGGAGTCTGTAGGTCTGAAATCAATACCCCCTCCACTTCCCTTGCCCCCCTGCTCCTGCTCGTCCGCTCCAGAGATGAGCTTTCCCAGGGTCACAGCCCAGCTCAGAAAAGATCTGCCTCATCCGGATGCTGCCCGTGGCAAAACAGCCTCTAAAGGTAAACACGTTGAAAAATGGAATGTAAACTTTTTCCAAGCAGAATTCAGTTTGTGTTTACAAACGGGGCTGCTTAGGGAAACTGATAAATCTTGCACTTTCCTGCTGGTACCGTCAGGGGAAAAATATCACAGCTTTGAAGCGCTCTTCCTACAGGAACAGTTTGTGTGTGCCTATAGAGACCGTTGTAGTTTATATTCATTTGACCAGGGAGTACATAACATTTTCCTTAGCGTCTCTTTGATGTCACCTACAACCTCCATTGCAAGAGACGGGTTCCCCTCTCCAGCAGCAGCTGCGTTTCACATCATGGTAAAGATGGCAAAGGGAGATTCTTCTTCTGCCACTCAACACTAACCTCCTGTGATTAAATTAATCCTTACTTTAGCTTAATTGTGCCACTGGATATAAGTCAAGGTTTAATTTATCCCACATAGTTTATGAGGTTCTCGTGAGCTTATGGCAGAAGAGGAGTACACTACATGCCAGCGGTACACCCAGACAGCTATTCGAAACTCCTGGCTCTGACCTGAGCTGCCTCCAGAAGGAAACTGCTGCAGGAGGTGCTATTGAAAGAGATGTACAGCCATGTCTAACCAGTTGTTAAGCCATAGGCCTGAGAAGTGCAAGGTTAGCTCTGAAATACCATTTCATACCCACTGGAGACATAGAATCATAGAATGGGTTTGGGTTGGAAGGGACTTCAAAGATCTTCTAGTTCCAACCCCCCTGCCATGGTTCCAACCCTCCTCCCACTAGACCAGGTTGCTCAAGGTCCCATCCAACCTGGCCTTGAACACCTCAAGGGATGGAGCATCCACAGATCCCCTGGGCAACTTGTTCCAGTGTCTCACCACCCTCAGAGTGAAGAATTCCCTCCTAATTTCTAGTCTAAATCTACCC
>JAVSBS010012233.1:0-19516 GCA_033124195.1 Coracias cyanogaster
GCTGTCATGTGTAAGGACAAGTTCTTAATAAATTAGTGGATTCAATGATTTCCTGAACATTTTTATAGTCTGAAATGCTTATGATATTATGCACTAAATTGATATTTTTAATTTCTACATCCTTTGTTTTCTAAATCGTCAGAAAAAGGTATTCTCAGGGAGACAAATGAACAAACAAAAAAATGAAACAATGACCCTTTTAGTCCTTTTTATTATAAACAGAATTATACTGTGCATGCAATTTTTTTAGTTATGTACTTGTGTATAGCCATACACATATATGACATAATAAATTTACATTAAATTAAACACATAATGGCAAAGATATCACTAATTGCTTAAGAAAGGTCATACTATTTTTAAAGTAAGGAAAGTGCTAGTGTTATTTTAAGAAGATTAAATTTAATACAGAGACAGAATATAATGGCAAGCATGACCGTTATAAGTCAGACTTTTTTAGAGTTCAGGCATTCTGATGGTGTTTTAGGGATGAGATTCATACAGACAAGGAAGGTAGAATAAGCTTGAATATGCGTAAGTATGGAAAGAGATCAGACTCATAGACTGGACTAGGTTTTTTGTTTATTTCTTTTTGTGTGTGCCTTTGAAATAACTTCTGTTGATGTCTTGTCAATGGTGGTGTTTTAAATAAAGGTCTGCAGAGGATGAATGAGTAGTATTTTGCAATCTGTTGCAATTACATGTTATGATTGAAAGATTTCATATCATATGAAAGAATCCCTCTTTTTGACAGTGAGAAAAAAGATTATGTCAAGCTCAATGAAAGATGATTTCCTGGAAATCTGTGGCCTGTCAGTAGCATGATGCATACTTGAAAGATGTCCAAATACAGCATCTGAAAAATACAGAAATTAGCATGTGCATGCACATATTAACATTTTAAATTGAGTAGTCCATCATAGCAAAGCTTGGCAGAAATCAAAATCACTAGCAGGTATAGTTCATTAATAAGAGTCAGTCTCATACATAACTGTACTTAACTTCATGACATATATTACATAAAAATTGCAATTATCCAACAAACATTTATTAATAACTGCTTTCCTATGGTAACCCATAGTGTACAGAGAAGATATACAGATTCATTGCCCTGTTTACTAGTAGCTCTTGCTTTGGTTTCTGGCTACTGAAATGTAATGGTAATTAATATTATGACTGGCAAAATAATTTGGAAATAGACACATTGTACTCTGCTGTAACATAAACTGTATTCAGCACTGCGTTCAGTTTTGGGCTCCTCACTACAAGGAGGACATTGAGGTGCTGCAGTGGGTCCAAAGAACCACAGTCTAGACAATGAAGGTTGTCTAGACCCTTCACCTGGTGAAGGGTTTAGAGCACAAGTCTTACGAGGACCAGCTGAGGGAACTGGGGTTGTTTAGCCTGGAGAAAAGGAGGCTCTGGGCAGACCTTACTGCTCTCTACAACTACCTGAAAGGAGGTTGTAGTGAGGTGAAGGTCAGTTCTCTTTTTCCAAGTAACAAGTGATAGGACAGGATGAAATGACCTGAAGTTTTATCAGGGAGGTTTAGGTTGGATATTTTGAAAAAATTCTTCATGAAAAGGGTTGTTATGCACTGGAACAGGCTTCCACCAGGGAAGTGGCAGAATCACCATCCCTGAAGGTATTTGAAAGATGTATAAATGTGGTGCTTAGAGACTTAGTTTAGTGGTGACCTGGCAGTGCTGGGTTAGTGGTTGGACTTGATGTTCTTAAATGTCTCTTCCAACCAAAATAATTCTATGATTCTATCTCTGTAGCTATGCATTGTATAAACTACTCAGGCAGCAATTTCACTAGTGAAAAGTTGTCACATCTATATCATTCATAGATGTAGGCAAGTAATTATGGTATTAATGCCTTCTCTTTGTCTTGTAGCTGCCAAAAAAATGGAAACAGTCAATCATAACTGGAAATATCTTTTCAGCAGAATAATCTCAAGCAAATAAATATATATGATGGCAGATAATGTTTGCGAAAGCTAACATTATTGACTTAAATATATAATGAACCTACTAAGGCAGTGTACCAGATTAAAAAGGCATCTATACCTCTGACAGAGCTATTTAAACTATTACAGACTGGAACAGTTACCTATAGTTTGGGTTGAGGGTTTTCTTTTTTTTTTTTTTATCCTTTGTATTTATTTTTTTTAAACTAATGGCAGGAATTCCTGTTATATATAATTTCCTTCTTAGTCTCCTCTCTGTCCCACAGCCCCCAAACCCCCAGTTTATGATATGGAGAAGTACTCTGGTGACAAAAGTTGTGCCACATAGCAACAAAATCCTTAGGAGCTAAACCGATCATTTCAGGTTTGCTGTAAACAGATTGCCCTAGAGCTATTCAAATTCAAGTCCAGAAGTCCTAATGACCTTACAGATTAAAAGGTTTCTCAGAGATACTCTGTAGTCACACACTCATTTGGGCTCTACAGGAAACATGGTGAGGCCAGACATGAGATTATAACTGGTTTTGTTTCTTACACATTGTAATGCATGTGGTTTTATAGTACTATTATGTCTGTGGCCTGACTAGATTTAAAGTGATTGAAGAAAAATCTTGCTTGAGCCTCAGTATTGCTCTTCTATAGATTACCATGTTTGACTTGTTGAAAAAGCAGTTTTTATGTAGTTCTGTGTATCTTGTATATGTAGAACAACTGTTTTTCATCACCACTTTGACAATTGTGCAGGTGTAGTAGAAAACACAGGTGAAGCCAGTATATATGCATAACTTCCATTTAATCCAACGTAGTTAAAAAAAAATTAAAATCTAACTATGAATCTAAGAGACTGTAGTACTTATTTGTTTTCATTCTTCCTAATTTTTGCCTGTTTTAGACATGGTCTTTGCAGTAGGCTGGGCTTTCTGTGCCTTCTGATTCATGTAAAGTAATAGCACCAATACATTCCTAGTACTTCACTCATCTAAGTAAGATTACTTTCATCATAATAGGTTTTAAAATGTCATTATCCATTTAATTCAGGTAACGTTTACATATTTTTTAGTTTATAAGATAATTTAAATTTCCTTTATACATTTTTTTTTTCTGATGAACTTGAATGTTTGCTCTTCTATTTGCATTTTATCCAAAGAATGGCAAAGAAATTGATGAAAATCTTTCTTTCTAATCTGGTGGTGCAGATGTAGGCAGTAATACAGATTTTTTTTTAAAGTAGCTTGATTAGAAATATATTTCTATTCTTTATTTTTAAATTAATCTTCACATTTCCAATGTATATTAGACTGATCAAGAAAGACAAAAATGTTAAAATATTCAAATTCAGTGTAATCTTTTATAACATTATTATAACAGAATACAATTAATGTAGTGTATTTTATATTCTGGTATTGTGATGAGAACATTCATAACTAACAATTGTATAAGATATTATTGCAAATTTTCAGATCTTTTTAATAAGTTCTATAACTAAAGATGTAATTAAAGATATATTCTACAATCAGTGGTCATTTTAAAGTATATTTCCATGGATATTGATTTTGATGGATATCACATTAATATGTTGAATGGCTAACCCAGGATAAAACTATGCAGTTAATTCCTGAATAATCTAAAGAGTTTCAGAAATTATTCAGAATTTGGCTTTGGTAATCATATCTTGATGCTATTTGATAGTTTTATAAAGGTTGCAGGGGTTCCTGCAGATGTAAACTTTTAAATCCATTTTTAATGACTGATATGAACTTTAAATTTTTGTCTTTTCAACTATAATTGAACTAGAATTTAATTTCTGTTTCAAAGTTAAATGAATATATAAGTAGTAAAAAAACCCAGCCCAGCCAAATCACAGGTCTTAATACCATTTGAATAATATAATTGACAGCTACACTATTCTGTATAGACTGACTTTGATGCAGAAAATCAGGGAATGGAAGGCTCTGCAAATTAGTCCATATGTACTAAAATTAGGTTGGCATTTGAAGGCACATATTCAGAAAGCAAAAGCAAGCACATTTAGTAAAAAAAATCAAGTAGACTGTAGACTTGAGTAGGCAGGCTCTTTTTGAGATGCAAAAAGTGACACTACAGATTAGCCTGGTTTATAACAAGCCTAGTTATAATAAATCTTATTCTAGTCATTAATTCTTAATCTGAAATCTGAATTCACTGAAACTCGTTGGAAGTGCGTACTTCTGTAGAACTGAAAAATTAAGGGATTACATATTTTATTACATATATAGGGAATTTTTAAACTTTTTTACAAGTTCATTAATATTCCATATGGTGTAAATGTAAAATATAGCCAAGTAATCATTGCTAGCATTCTCTAAAGCTGACTTGAGACAGTAGTGGAATTAATGCAACTTCTTTTATATCCACAGCCATCGAAGGTATGCAAAAAGTGTGAATAGCTTTTATCTCTCTGTATATATGACCTGCAATTTTTTTCGATCTAAATAAAAAGTGAGAAAGAAAAGAATGAGAATGGCCTTGAAAAAAATTTGCTGTGTTATGATAGTCTAAGAAAAAAGTCAGAAGCATAAGCAAAAATCTTGGTGTATTACAAAACACTACTGAAAACCCCACTTCACGTACACCAGTGTTGCATTAAATTGAATTTAAATACAAACATAGTTCAGAAATCTAGAAATTCCTTTTGTAATCCCTGGAGCTCAGTTTCCAAAGGAGACTTTGTTGCTTCAATGTTAAGTACTGGAATGCCTAAATATTAGGAAGCTGCAATTAGAAAGGTACCTAGGTTCCTGAAATGTTTCATGCAAAGGGCTAAGTAGAACAAAATCGAGATCGTAAAAGCCATCATACTGAGTGAGAGTTGTCATAAACTAGCCAGAATAGAGCAAGTGAGGGAAAGAAATGCTTTTCTTTAAATCTTGCTCTTCCTCATATGTGTTCCTGGAAGTACCTTCATCTGCATAGAAGTCACAGGCAAGACATCTCATCCCTCCATCTCTTCAAAGTTAAACATTGATGTCTGTTGTAATACCTTTGCATATGCTGTGTGCAAAATGCTAATTACAAAAGTCTGGCTTCTGTGTGCTTTTTGCAGTTAACTCTGTGGTCGGAGCACTTGTGCTCTGGTCTTGATTCCTCCTCTGCCTGTGGAGGTAAAGGTCTTACCTACTTCGGGGTCTACAGACTGGTCAGTGGAGGAGAAAGAATGAAAGTGTCTGAGCTATCGCATCTTTCAAGAACAACTAAGCCAATGGCAGAAGAGTAAAAAGAATTAACTTTAATGGAAAAAAAACCCTGAATTTTGGGTTTTGCTTTTCAGTTTGTGTCACACTTCAGGTAAAATATGTTAAAAAGTCTCTAAATCACAAACAGTAATGTGGAAAAATTAATATTTTTTTTCTGTCTATAAGGTAAGCACTAATTATGCCACAGACTGCACTGTAGCTCTCTCTAACTGTATATAATATTGTGGCTTTGGCTGGAGATGCCGTATCTACAAGTTTGGAAATTAAGGGCAGTATTTAACTTGGATGTATGTGTACTGCCTTTTTAATTCAACAGTCTAGCATATGGCTGTTTTCAGCTTCTATAAATGATAATTTCACAAATACTGTGGTGGACCAAAACAGTATTAATGGCTAGGGTTTTGTGCTATCATGCATGTGTATGTAAAATTCATTAGATCTTTTTAATATCAAACATACTATGAAGAACATAGCTTGGAAATGTGCAGAGTTAATGAGTGGCAGCCGTTATGCCATGTGTAGTCCTTAATTGCTTGGCAGCTAAGTTCCCAGGGTTGTAGTGATCCTGTAGTGTAGAAACTACAAATGATAAATCAAATTAATCTTAGACAGCATTCATCAAACTGTCAATCTTAATTGCTATTTTTGAGATTAAGAAAAAATATATTGATGCTTCAAAACAGTGTGGCAAAATGGCACAGAATTTATTCCTTTATTTCAGATCTATCTCTCCCACTGGTTTTCAGATACAGGCAGGCATGGAAAGACCATGCAATTCATGAGCATCACCAAAAGTTATGTGGCACTCAATGTGTCTAGAAGATGGCACTCAATGTGTCTAGAAGATAGCACTCAATATGTCTGAAAGATAGCAAGAAGAAATTGTATGCTACTTGTTACTGAATGCTATGCAAGCTCCCTAAAAGCTTGTCATGCAACAGGACATGGGTTGAAGCATCATTCATACAGCTTACTTAATGAGGATATGTGGGATATGGGTGCAGTATACATGCATGCATGTTATAATCTCCCAACTCACCAAATGCAGTACTTAAGTGAAACAGAATTTTAAGCTGGGATTTTAAAAGACTCAACTTCCTGTGGTCTTTGACATGATTTTCATTGCATTCATAGGGTGTTGAAGCTCTGACGTGCTACCCATGCTGTGGGATATCAGTGCATAATACAGTAACATGCTGAAATTTTATTGAAGTCTGTTCTAAATGCAGTAATAATAAAATACTTGCTTGTCCTTTTTGGTATGTGGTTACCATCATTCAAATATGTGATTTCTGTTTCCATAAAGTGCCTGTATCATAAATTAAATGCTGGGAGAAAATGTATCTTAATAAAAGATAGATCTCCATCCTTGTATATATTTGTGTACACATTCTGAATGAGTAACTACATCACCTAATTTAGTTTCTCCCCATATATATGGCCATTTGTTATGACAAGATAGTTGACATATGACACTAGCATCTCTCAGGCATAATGCAAGCCGTCCATTCAGAAAATACAGCATTGTTCTAAAGAAGGAAGCGAAGGCAGGTGTAAAGGGATAGGCTAGTGCTTGCATGGAAAAGCCTTTCTCCCTGTCACGTAACAGGGAGGGTGCCCTGCACCTGTCTTTCTTCTCTCTCTTTTTTTTTTTTTTCCTCCTTCTTTCTCTTAGCCACTAGTAAACCCAGCACCGGTCTTTTATAATCTCAAGTTACATTATTCCTAGAGTAGCTATGAGACTAATATAGAAGAGGGCAGCTATGTCAGTCACACTGACACTAAGTTTATGAAGTGGGAATTGTTAGAGAATATCACATGACTGATAGAAGCGGCAACTAACAGATTTACAGGCAGAGCCACCTGAAAGATATGAGAGCTTTTCCTCCATAGTATGTTAGAGGAGTCTGCTGTGTGGTGTTGGCTTCATCAGTTTCTGAATGTATAGTCTTCAGTGCCTATATTTGTAAAAATCGCATTTTGTGTGGAAGTATGTGTTTAAGTGATGGGCAGTGATAAAACTACGTTATTTTATGTGCATCACTTCTGAATTAAAATATTATCAGATGTCAGTTCCTTGTTCTACTTCAGTTTGAAACTATCCTTTTTAATTGCTCTGCCTAACTTAAAGTGAGTTCAGAATTCCACTGTTCTGTGTTTTTATCATGTATCTGTATAGTATAGGGAAGTAAACTATTAATATTTATTTTTTTAATGACAGAAATCAGAAAATCAAGTCAATACATTTATAATAATATTTTTGTAATTTGAAATAGTAAAACTGTCAGTGAATGTTATTTTGTGTGACCAGTAAATATTGCTAAGGTCCTATTAGCAAAGACTGTTAGTGTCTTTTAATTTCCACCTTGTTATTCTTTTGTATTCTCTCTATCCACTTACTTGACTTAGAGACACAATGAAACATTGAATCTAAGTAAATTTGAATAATAAAATAAAACAAAATAGAATTGGTGAATAAAGATTCTGTTTTAAGAATTATTCTGAAATAGTAGAATTTCTTGTTTATTAAATGAATCAAAGTTAGCCCATCCCCACTAATTTCAATACTGCTGGTTTTTCTTTGTGAGATACTTTTTATCATCCATCAAAATACCAGTTCCTAAAAACACATACTTTCACTTGTAACTAGCCTCACCAGAAGCTTATTTTTATTTGTGTGAGGGACATCTGGTGCCAGGCACATGACCTGTGTTTCTTTGTAGACCTGGAAGGATAGTCTTTCCAGCTGTTCACATTTATTTCCCCTCTACAAAGGGTACTAAGACAGACTGTGCATAACAATATTCATTCACACTTATCTTCAGACTTAAATGAAGTCCATTCTTTATAGCTGAGTTATAAAGTGCCAACACACTTGGCATTTGCCACCTGTAAAAGGTTGCTTTGGGGGATAAAGGAATTATTTTAATGATGTAGGAGAACTATTTTGGTATATTATATTTTACCACTTAAGGAATCCAAAAATGCTCAGTGCAGATCATAATCTGGAATAAGACATCATGACAGCTGGACATCAAGGAAACTGTGAAAGTCAGTGCTGTGTGAGACTGTGGAGGCTGTGTCTTTGCTAGTGCTGCTCACTTGAGCCTGGTGGTACACAACATGTCATAAATTCCTTGAGCTATTAAGAAAGAAAAAGAAATCACCTTTTTCTCATTTCTGCTATGGCATCTCTTTTGGGTTTTCTTCCTACATCTGTCTGCTTATTGCTGCTTCTCAGTCAGAGGAATGAGTAGTCATCATGAGCACTTCACATCTGCAAGAAGACAGGACAATACATCTCCAATGTGTCACATTTAACTACTCAGGCCAGTAACATTAGCCTCTTTTACCCTTGTCTCAGACTTCCCGGCTAATAACTCACACTGCAAATGCCACAGCAGATGCAAATTTCTTTCTCATCCAGCTTAAACCTTGCTGGTGGCTTTGTCTGCCACGAACAGTTACCTCATGAACTTTTGTTATTTGCCTACATTCATTAATGGATAGGATCAAAGAAAGTGGGTAATCTATTTTAAAGGAATTTATGTAAATTATTATTATGAAACAAAGAATAAAAATACAGAAAATTGCATGTATGTCACAAAGAATGCAGAAAGGATATAATTTTGCTGTTACATTTTAGAAATCAAGGACTTCAACTTTTGCAGTGACATAGAGGTTAGGTTAAAACTGCTGTTTTGAATTTCTGGGTCATAATATCTTTTTCATTCAACTTTTTTTTTGAAATGTGGAATCATATATGCTAGAAAATATTTAACCAGAGTATTAAAAAAGTTTTATGATGACAATCTCTGTTCATAATGGAAAGGGTGTTTCTCCATTGCATTACCAATTAGGTAATTAAAGATTGAATGTACTGTGAATGCCTTATGAACACTTGATGCCTGTGATGAATGCAGGATGCTTTCATATTTTATGTATTAATCTGCTGGAAGAGGCTTGGAAGACCATAAGTGAAAATTTTTTTTTTATTTTTTTTTTTTTAATGATGGGAAACAGGCAATCTCACAAATAGAAGGGATTTAATTTTTGCAGTGGCACGGATGTATTTATTTATTATTCCTACTTGGAGTCAAAAAGAATCTTTAACTGAAAATGCATGGTGAATGAGGGCAGTGATTTTGGTGGGGTTGGGGAGGGAGAAGAGAAAGCCTATCTGAAGAAGTAATAACCTTACTCCTGGTGTGAGGCTAAGTTGTTTCCTTACAGTAGGATGGAATCCAATCTTGTCTACTTCTCCAAAAGTAAAAAGAAAGACCACAGGAAAGCAGAGCAGCTGGGTTGTACTTTAATCAAGGAGGCTCCCTTGAGTCTTGAGCCAGAAACAGAGAAGGACTACTGACAGGAACTTAAGGAAAGTGGTTGTGCTTCTTGGTTGTTCTCCAGTGGCATATGTATTTAAAAATTGAGGTCTCCTGTGACATCTTTCCTGGTTTCTGTTTTCAGGAAGAATGGCTTGCCTCTTTTCAGGAGTCTGATTCATTGTGTAGTTGTATGCACCTAGTATCTGTTTGCATGGCTTTATAGTTGTAAGCTCTCTGTTTCCTGTATCCTCCAAGATACAAAAAATAAATTCAGACAGCAAGATCCAATATGATGGAAAGCTCTGTTAGCAATATGAATGTGGAAAATATACCAGTAAGTTTCCAAGTCCTTAAAATATGTGTATGTGTAGCTAGGAGAACTGTTCATTTAAGTTAATCATTGTCTTTCCAAAAACAGTTGGAATAAACTGCTCCCTCTATGTGGGCATGCAAACCTGAAAAAGCAGTGGATGCACTATTAGCTGTGAGTGGGAGAGAGCAGTCCAGCAAATAGTCAGCATATTTTCTTTATTGTTGTATAGAAAAACTGTTTAAAGGCAGAATATGTCAAATATATGCAAAAAAAGTAATTTGTCAAGGAAATACGAAGGCTGTTAACTCATGACAGAGGTTGTATCAGTACAATTAGTACTATAGGGGTCAAGCACCTGTTGTGTCTGGGATGATGAATCTTAAAAAAGATCTCCTTCAAAAGTTTTCTTTTGATTTTAGGAAGTGATGGGAACTTGAAAGGGGGTTTATAGAAAGATCATCTCTATGTTGAAATGAATTTCAGAAAGGATAATGAGACTGATTTTAGGTATGAAAGAATTTTCCGCTGTGATACACTGCAATATATTGTTATATTTTGACATGATGAGAAGAAATAGTAAGTCTTAGTTATGTTTCAAAGGCACCTTAAAAAGCTATATATAGATTTGGAAAATAAATGCATGTGTTTTGTTTTGGTTTGGTTTTGTTTTTCTTTTACCTACAAAATGAATAGAGTAGATTTAAAAAATATCTTGCTTTGATTGATGGAGGTAGTGCAGAACAGTGAGAAAATACTCAGTGCCTAGTGTGAGGCAACTCAGCTGCCAGGGAGGGAAAAAAGGTTTCTTTTCTGTAATCTGTTATTTGTTAGTCATGATCTAGAGATTTTGGGTTAGTCAAGATCTAGAGATTGGGTTTGAAAATAAAAGCAGTACAAAATGTTTTAATGTTGTATGGTGCAGGGTGCGTGGTCTCTTTCTGCCTTTTGCCATTGCAAAAGCTCTTAAGGCACCAGACCTTCTTTACTCTTACCCTGACCCAGTCAGGCCTCTTGCAGTGGACTGAGGAATCAGACTTTCCAGATTACACTTAACTAAGTAATTTGACATTTTTTACATGTGTTATCTGATAATTTTTCGTTATAATGGCACAATTGTTTTCTTTCAGCAGTTTTATTACTACATTGTATCTTTTTTTATTTTGGGTTTTTTTGAATGGTGTCTCATTTGAAGTGAAATAATTAACCTTCTAACTGACATTATATATATGTGGACATTACTGAATGCTTTTATATCAAGATCATTCACAAATTATTATTGCAATTAATACTTGCAATAATGATAACATTATAATTACAATTCTTAAACATGCAGTTCTTAGTTGCTGACAGAGAGGATCTGAAGAAATACAGCTTTCAAATTACCATCTGTCAGTTATTAAAATCTGAAGGAATATGTGAACTAGTCATCTCCTTACCCGTTAGATGTCTCAAGAGCTGTTAAAATGATAGCTGGCATTCTTAAATCAAAACAAAACCAAACGAAACTTAAAAGACCAAAGTAAATAAATTATCATGTACAAAACAAAACCAAACTTAAAAGACCGAAGTAAATAAATTATCACATACAAAACTAAGTCAAGTCAGTTCTGCAGATTTGCTTTTTACTTCAAGCATGCTTACTTGGAAATTTTTCATACCTTGAGCAAAAGAGTTGTTAACAAGTTTTTTGAATGGAAGGTCTATATAAAATGACCACTCTGTCAGTAATGACACCTTTCATTTTATCTCTCAGAATAGATATACTGGAAAGTAAACGTCCCATTAGTAGGACAGACCTGTAATTTTTCAGTAAGGAAATTCTATATCAGAATACTTTAATGTTTTACATCTTCACAAAAATGTAATATATAAAGTTTTTCATAAGTGTATGTAATTGAAACAAAGCTTTCCTTAAGAGATAAATATTTTGGTATGCCTTTTAAGACAGTTTATAGGTATAATGTAAAAACATTGCTACCAAAAGGAAACTTTCTGACCTTGTCAAAGAAGAGCATTAAAATGGTGCAATTTTCTGTGTATAGGAGAAAAACAAACAAACCAGCATTCCACCCCCCACTGGCTTAATGTATATTTAAATTTTCTGCAAATAGTATTTTGTAGTATTTTAATTTTTTTCCAAAGTCTAGTATCAGTCGATTGATATGTGTGGCTGCTTAATCTCAATTTATTTGGAAATTCCATTTTTTTACTGTCAGTCAGGGCTGTGTTGGACTGCTGAGCCCATTTAGTTGTTCATCTGTGGAAGAGCATCTAAATTGCTGAGAGCTGTAAGCATTGAAGAGAGAAGCTGAAAGTGAAATTGGCAGGCAGTGGGCACAATACAGGTAGGCAAGTACTGGAAGGACCAGTGAGGACACAGGAAAAACTTGGATAATGTTTAAGACTGAACACTGGACTCTGGAAAAAGAGGAGAAGAAATAGGAAAAATCTGAAGTAATTGTTTAGAAGACAGTGGAGGATGAAAGTTGAGGAAGTGAGAAGAGACAAAGGATTAGTTGAACAGAATACTTAAAAAACCGATCTTCACAACATTTTAAATGCTTCTTAGGGCATAGGACATAGGACATTAGTAGCAGTAATAGGTTCTGGAAAAAATAGGGGAAGACTGAAGGGAAAATAAAACATTTGTCATTAATTTAACTGAATTCAGCAAGTAGTTTCTTGGAAAATAATGAGATTTTTCTCTAATTGTTCAATAATTGAATTAGTTTTCTTTAACCTTTTTTTTTTAAGCAAAAAAAAGAAATTTTAAAAAGGACAGAAAACTAATACCCAAATATTTCAGGAGGCTATGGAATATTTACCACTGACAATAGAGAGGTCTATGCTTGTAGTTTAGGTTAGATAATTATCTGGTGAAAGGTTATAGATAAGAAAAGTTCCAGCTGAGAGTAATTTGAAGTGAACCAAAACAAAAGTCCTACTTCGTATATTTTATTAGTAACCTGGAAAAATCATGGTGTGAACAAACTCTTCCTTCCCTAACCCTACTTCTATTTTTCCTTCTGTCAGCTACTAAACAAGAAAAATATTTCTTTATAGAAGCAGTGCATTATAGCACAGTGGTCACTTCTTACTGTCTTTTTGTGTTTCTTAAGGGCTACTTGAACAATTTATCTGAGATGACACAATAAACTGGTAGCTAATACTTTGTTTCGTAATATTCTCAAGATGCACAGATACCCAGAACAACAGAGGAATCATGCATAATTTTTGCTAGGCACACACATGTCCTGGTGACTGAATTTTACCTTATGGTGTCCAAAGAATGAGCTACATTACAAATAGTTTGATCCACAAATTAGGAGGAAACAGCATTGTAAATTATACATTAAAAGAATGGGTTTCTAATGTGCACTAGACTCCATTTAGTTTTGTTTATTTTTTTATGTAGAAAAGGAATCTCTGAGACAGCAATAAGGCATCTCTGAGCTCAACTGGGGATTTGATAATTCTGACTGGTTTTTATTTTTTTATTTGGCACTTCTACCTAACTTTGTCCTTTTTATAAAAGAATTGATAACGACCTGCTGAAACTCTGGGCTAAGCCTTTAGTTGCAGATATAATTGCAGAGTGCAAAGCATACATTTTGATCACAAACAGAACTCCAGCCCTGCTGAAAAATAATTTAAAGTCTTTATAAAACTCTCTCTCTGCATTTTTGCAAGGGATCGTTAATGAGAGTCATGACTTCTGACAGTCCATCTTAATTTGCTAAGTGTAATTCCACAGGTTATTGATTTCTAAGCATTCAATAAGCTATTTTTAGGGAACAAATTGTGTGAAGAGTTTTTTCAGTCTCATATATGGAATATTTCTTATGTGCTTTTACAAGTTATAAATAGCAAAACTGTCTTTTTCCCTGAAGAACTGGACATATGTTGTTTCCTGACCACGTACTTTAAATATGCACCCAGTAATATACACTAAATTACATTGAATTGATAAGTTTGCACGATCAGTCCTGAATAAGTGAAAAAAAGTTAAATACAGCGGGATTTGGTATTCCAGTAACAATGAAATTATATGACATTTTCTGGTTAAAGTGTTCTTATTTGGGGCCAGGGCTTCAGTAGAATGCAGAAGTATGGTCCAGTTAAGTATGTAAAATATATAAAGTTTGTGATAAAGTACTCTGCTTAATACAGTGATGCGATTCTTCTGTTTTCTGCACCTCTATGAATATCATTGCCAGAATGCGAACATTTCTAGATCTAAGCTTCTATTTACTCAGAGAAATGCAGTGTACTTTCAACTCATATGAATTCTCTCACCTCTATTTCACAGTACTTCCTTCTCTTCCTTTGAAATTTATTCAAGATACGGTTTTAACTACTGATGCTTACTATTGCTCTTTTCAAACCTTGGCAACTCAAAAGTGGAAGTTTTACTAATTAATTTCCCATATACTGAGAAGAAAGATACAGGTAGCTAAAGTTGTATGTGAGGTCTCTTTTTTCGGGATATTTTCTCTTTAACTCCCCAACAGCATTACTGTAGGCTAAGGATTTTAATTTCTTTATTCTTTATGTCATAGCTTGTGTGTAAAGTCAGTGAGCAAAAAATCAAGCAGTCTGAGTAGTAAGGTCTTACTGTTTGTAGGAGTGAAAAACTGTACAAGGTACAGGGGATGGAAGATGAGATACCCACTTAAATATAGGGTACTAACTAGTCTGCCGAAAATATCTTCTGTGGATTAATCTGTATTTGCCGCAAAACCCCAATACATACTTGAATAAATCTAATTCGCAAATTAGACAAAAGGACAAGGCTGAAGGTCTTAAAGGTGTCTCTGTAAGACCTTTGGCCAGAGTGCCTTTTCCTTCTTACTTACAGTGAGCTCCCATAAATAGTTACTTAAAGGGTTGTTAAACTGAGGGAGGAATCAGTACACTTGACTTTCCAGAGTTTTTAATGCTGTTTTACCTGTTTTTTTCAATAGCATTAAAAGCAGGTAAAAGGTGATTAGAGAATAGCACCCTTGTTCAAATCGAGGTGCTTTTTCTAGGCAAAGAGGACTGTGAAGTCAGATGTTGTAGATCCCCAGAGCTAAGCTTTTATTTCTGTTTACACTGTTTTAAAATCTGTAAAGGCTAAAAGATTGAATTTTCTCATCAACAACTTTGAAGTCATCTTAAAACATTTCTCTTTTGAGGACAGCATGGTGTTCTTAACACTAAAAATTAGTCTGGTGGGTTGGGTTTTTTTTAATGCGACATGCACAATGGTTTGTCATTTTATAAAGATACATTTGAGATTATTGGTTATTTGCAATGTTGATAATTCTTGTGAGCCTTTTACTTTTCTCATCCTGTAGTATCTCCCTTCAGTATCATCGTTGTGGTCTTGTGAAATGTTTGGTTTCCTTATTTCTATACTATTAACAAAATTGTTTAAAGATAAGAAATGTTCTAGTCTGAACAACCCCTGAATATTTGAAATTCCCACAATAAATTCAGGTTTTGCACTTGCCAGCTGAGAAAGATGATGGCAAAATCCCATCTGGTGTCTGTCCTGTTCACTGGTTACAGGATTTTGAGGTACACTAATGCTAAAAAGGTGATCTTCAGATGAGTTTGTGCTGGAGTTCATTCAGAATGCAATCAACCAGCATCTCACTACATATGCAGTTCAGATCATCTGCACCTAAACAGAAAGAATACATGGAAAGATAAAATGTTATTTTCATATTGCTAATTGGTCATAAGTATCCGTACTTGCCATTCATGAACTGGTGGAAAATAATGTTTAATGGCTGAAGCTCTTCAACTATAATTCCTAATTTAACAAGCTGCTGACTGACTTTAAAGCATTGGTTATGCAGATAGAGCATTTGTAATGAGAAAGAGGTAACTCCTGAATAGGATAAGTAGCTAACTTTTTAATCTGGACTTCCTTAAAAAATAAATAAAAGATTAACTTTTTGTGTTCCACTAAGTTTATTGCTTGATAGTTTTCAGGATGATAATTTAAAATATGCTGGGCCTTTGGGGCTTTGTTTTGAGTGGTCATTTAATGACTTGCTGACAGATATACTGATGAGTTTGAGGGTGGAAAGCATTGTTTATAAATGGCAAGAAGGAAAGCGGGCAAAATCTGTGGCAAACACTGTCTAGAGATTCGATAACAAAATAGACTAAGCTCATTGCAGCCTGATCTAACCTCATAGGATGAGCATAAATTCCAAGTACTTCTCTTTTTCTGACCTGAAAATGGCAGCATGTTTTGAATAGCCAAGAACAGGCAGGATTAGTATCCCATCTGTTCAAAGGTAAACTGACTTAGACTTAATTTCTGAATTAACAAATGATATGAACCCATTCAGGTCTCCTTATTCCTGTTAGTTTCATTTCTCAAAATTGCTGTTGTCAATTCTAAATCCCCCAGCGGAAGGGAAGAAATGTGTCTGTTTAACCCTAGCAACCTCGTTTATGAGGCACTGATTTACTTCTTGTAAATTGTTTGTCATTCTAATTCTTTCTCTATGAAACTAAAGAAACCTGTGTGGGGCTACAATCAAAATGACATTTAAAAAAAAAAAAAAGAAGAAAGCTGAAGTATCTACCCACTACCCATACTAATGAGCTCAGCTTCATCATTACAGTTTTATGTGAAAGCATTTGTTGATCATCCAAATATATGAAAATAAACTTGGATTTCTGATCAATATGGTTGGCAGTCCAGATTAGATAAGAACACATATTATGTCACTTAGAGAATGAGTATGTTTGTTTTATCCTTTAGCAGGAGTTTGCAAGAGACGTCTAGCATAGAGTACTTGACTATACAACAAGATTAACTGTAACAGAATTAAGGAAATGTTCCTTTCTAAATTACCAATTCATAACTGTTTCTGTTGAGGAGTCGTGGTTGATAAAATCATAGAATCATAGAATGTATTGGGTTGGAAGGAACCTCTAAAGGCCATCTAGTCCACCCCCCCTACAATAAGCAGGGACATCTCTAACTAGGTCAGGTTAACTGGGCAACCTGTTCCATTGCTCAACCACACTCATAATAAAGAACTTCTTCCTAATGTCTAACTTAAATCCACCCTTTTGTAGCTTAAAAACATTACCCCTTGTCCTGTCGCTACAGACTCTTGTGAACAGATCTCTCCCTACCTTCTTATAGGCCCTTTTCAAGTATTGGAAGGTCACTATAAGGTGCCCCCAGAGCCTTCTCTTCTCTAGGCTGAACAGCCCCAACTCTCTCAACCTGTCTTCATAGGAGAGGTGCTCCAGCCTTCTAATAATTTTTGTGGCTCTCCTCTGGACGTGCTCCAACAGGTCCATGTCCTTCTTGTGCTGGGGGCTCCAGAGCTGGACGCAGTACTCCAGGTGAGGTCTCCCCAGGGCAGAGTAGAGGGGCAGAATTACCTCTCTCAATCTGCTGGCCACGCTTCTTATGATGCAGCCTAGGATGCGAGTGGCCTTCTGGGCTGCCATTGCACATTGATGGTTCATGTCCAGCTTTTAAGTTTTGTCACTTCAGTTTCCTATGCACAGGCTCACACATTTAACCTTACCAGCATACAAATTTCTCCCTATTATCCTTCCTGTCCCACTGGAGGGGTGGAGAGTGGATGGTGAGCAAATGGCCACGTGGTGCTCAGCTCCTGGCTTGGTCTAAACCATGACAACCAGAAACACTGAACTGAGTAGATTTGAAATAAGAATATATAGCTACATAATGGAAAAATATTTGCATTTTTCTCCTGTTTCTATCTTTTTATTCCCAATTTTTTGAATTGTAGACATCATTGTCTTTGTAGGCTAAATTCACTTTGTATTAATGAGCCTTTTGGTTGAAAAGTAGGTATGTAATTTATCACTGTGTATGAATTCCCAATTCATTGCAGATTAACTCAATTAGAATTTTATTTTTCTTTCCCAAGTGGTTGTAAATGAATGCAAATTTGAAGAAGTAAACTAGAGTAGGCACTCTTAGAATCAGTGGAAAGATAGGATTGCTTTTTCCGTTATTTCTTCATTTTGTGTGTTTATATTAATATTTAGGAAAAATAAATTTGTTTAATTCTGTAAAGAAATTTGCTCTAAAATGGTAGAAATATTAAAGCCCAATGATAGTTTGAAAATGAAGACATAGTTATACTATAACCTCATGAATATACTGAATTTCTGTTTGTTGTTCTTTTTTATATTTTTAATAACTTTGTCAAAGAATAAAGAAATTTATTAATTCCATATCTATGCTAAAAGAAAGCAATTCATTGTTAACAGACTTACAACTTAAGTTGTCCCTCCCAGCGCAGTAAGATTTTTCTGTCTTGTACTTCTAGTGATGAGAATTGGGAAGGATGCATGGATTACATATATCAGATTCTAGAAGCCTGTGATTAAGTCTAGACACCTGGTCATAGTTTCTCAACACAGAGTTTCTTTTGTGGTTTACAGACTGTCAGGAGCCAGCCACCCCTTGCCACCCCACTGCGACATGGATTCATGTAGCTCTGAGGAATTCTACCAGGCTGTTCACCACGCGGAGCAAACCTTCCGAAAGATGGAGAGCTACCTGAAGCAACAGCAGCTCTGTGATGTTATCCTGATTGCTGGCAATCGCAAGATACCTGCACATAGGTAGGACACAAGCATAAGATACTGAAACTGCAAAAGTAAATGTTTCGGGTATGCTTACAAGAGTATTTTCTGTGGCCCCTTATGCCTGCTTCCTTTTTGCTTTAAACATCACAAATCTAAGTGGCTGCAAAAGGTGATATTTGAAGCTTGAGCTTTTGAAGGTGGATACGGCTACATTAAACACAGCATTATTTTTTGCTTATCATGAAACTCTGTTAAGTCTGTGATACAGAGTCTCTCAGACATGTAGTAGATTAATACTGAATGCTGACTTCCCATGACCTGTAGCTTTGAATGATCTGAAAACTATATTTATTACTTTTAATGATAATTCTTAGTATGAAATTTATGATATTATAATTTCTGAAATTCTGTAAGATTACCTGGTATTAAAGCAGCCACTACATATGAAATTATACTTGGTTTGGATTGTAAATAGAGCTTAAAATGGTTATTCTTCATTGAGATTCTGGTCTTAGCTATAGCCTTTGATTTAGTGCATGCAAATAAAAATCCAATCCTAGAGTTTAGATTAAAATACAGAGAATATTTCTGAGTTTCTAGGTTAGCAGGTCTTTTTACTGAATACACAAGGCTGTAAACTAAGGGTGACCTATTCCCTGCTTGTGCCCTCGTTTCTCTGCTGAGGCTCTAAATTCAAGCTGGGTGGTTGTTGTGATCCGCCCCCTAGATGTCCCGGGTCCGCCCACCAAGGGATGCAGTGCGCCCACTGGGGTCCCAGACCACTCCCCCAAACGGAATCTGAGGCGCGGCACCTCCCTCCAACGTCCCAATCGGTTACAGGAACCACCCCTTAAGAAAAATATGTATATTTATTTATCCAAGGCAGCTATTCTATGAAGCACCCTTATATACATGCATATACCCGGTATCTTAATCCTAGATATCACAATCCTGTATCGTAGTCAGTAAAGAATGTGTCTTATCAAGCCTAATAATCCCAAAAATTCTTTAACAATCCACAAACCCCAAAACCTCTACCCAAGAGCAGGAAAAGGAATACCAAGAGGTCATAAGGTAGAAACA
>JAVSBS010012235.1:10556-31210 GCA_033124195.1 Coracias cyanogaster
TGTATTTTCCTCTTAACACTTCCTTGAGCTGAGTGGTGATTTTGTAATTTTGGGGAATAGGAAGGACATTTCTGTCCAAAAGAACAACTATGACAAAACTGACAAGTACAAGTCCAAAGCTGTTTTCTTTTAGCTTTTTAGTGAACTCCATTAACTTTTAATTATGATATATCCTCTGAAAACCCAAGATGCACTGAAGCAAAGAGATGTCCTTTTCACTTGAACTGTGAAATGCCAAAAGTCAAACAAAGTATTGCACTGTAATGCTCATATTGTCCTCCAGTTAAGCCCTTCAGGAGGTGTTTATTTCAGATATTTATATTGGCTACTGTGGGGAACGTTCTCTTTTCTTCCATCTGAGGATTGCAAATGTTACTTATTTTGCCATTCAATGTACCATTCTGTTTTTGGGAAATAAGAAAACAGAGATACAAGCATTTCGGGATTTATGTGAGGGAGAGGTGAGTTT
Organism: Coracias cyanogaster; assembly: GCA_033124195.1. Classification (NCBI taxonomy): domain Eukaryota; kingdom Metazoa; phylum Chordata; class Aves; order Coraciiformes; family Coraciidae; genus Coracias; species Coracias cyanogaster. The sequence goes on from JAVSBS010012235.1 coordinate 11,026, forward strand.
TCCAGCAAATGAACAGCACACTGGAAAAAAAACAGTATTACTTTTCAATGGATAAGCAGCAAGCTGTTTCCAAAATTATGGCTTAAGCTCACAGAATGTCTTTAAGTTTGCCGAGTGGCTGGTTGCCCATAGATGTGCTGAGTTAATGCCAAATGCCAGAGTAGTTTTATGCTTTGAAATAAAGTCCATTTTCAGACAGCTTCTCCTTCTTTTCCATACTTACCTCCAGTTTAAGCTAACAAAAAGATAGTCTGAAATTAGTTTGGAACCTTGAACATTTGAACACATTGAAAAATTGCATTGATCATATGTAAAGGATTTGCTTACTTGTACTTACAACTCTAGAAATGTATTTTGTATATCACCTGGTTAGGTGGAAAACGTGAGCAGGAATGTATTATGATGTGAAGAACATAATATACTTGCAGATATCATTTAATAACATTGTTAAGAGTCCTTCATGTGTATCTCCTGCCAGATTGGCCTTGAAAGCCAGCAAAGGGTTTGCTTGATGCGTATGGAAATGTGGGAATAATCTCATGGATTTTGGTAGGTTTTTCTGGTTGACTTCGCCAGCATGTTATTAGATACACGTTCACTTCTGTTTAAGGCACTTCCTGTACTGCAGGCAAACAAGAAATGAGCACTAAAACAAAGTGGTGAGCTACGGACAGAAATGAGCCATTCAGCAGTATAGTATTCAACTGTAGTAATGGGTTGTGATTAAGCAGAGTGGAATATTCTGAGTAAACTACTATGTCTATGGAAAAGCATCACAGTGGGTCTTTTTTACCACTTTGGAAAGGCTTATAAAATGAACTACTTCGGGCTTTTGGCAGTTCAGTAGGATTTGGCCATGAACTTTATTCCCAGTTTCCTCTATAGGGAATGGAGAGCCTGGAAAGAATCTTTCATATTGCCAGAAATGAAATGTGGACTTTTGTATGTAGAGATAGTAGAACAACAAACCCTTAATTTAAAGTTTAATTCCTGATGAAATTCTAGCTGCTTTTAGCTGTGATCAATTGGACTTTTACTCAGTGAAGATTACCAATGATTTCCCTAGTAATCACACTTCCAGTGGTCCTGTGCAGTAAAAGGGAGGGATTGCACAGTACTGTACCATGAGCAAGGCTTCAGCACAGGCTGTGGAAAAACAGCTGAGATTTTCTGTTCTTGATCACAGAGTTGTAGGAAGGACCTGACTGGAAATGGGGATGGAAGTACTCTGGAGGAGCTGAAGGGATCTAAAGAAAGACAGTTACTACAAAAAGTGTCCTTTGGAAACATATGAGTTTTATAATTCAGAAGGCAGTTATTCCATACTGTACAGTAGTATATTTGGCAGAGAAAGGGAACAAGACAGATGACTATAGTAAAAATTATAATGTCACTAACACCATAAAATAATTAAAAAACAAAAATAATGTTGGCTTGCCTAAAATTCATCTGACAAAAATGCCTTTTCCATATGGATGCTGGAAAGGAGTTTGGCAATGGTTGACACAAGGGGATATCCACCAAAGAAAGTCTTAATTGCCTTCCTGGTTTTAGAAGGGAAATTGCTTCAAAATCTCTGATTTTTAATCTATCTATGGATTGTGAATCGTGTAGAACTAAATCCATTTTTTTCCAACTTTAAAGCAGGCTTCAAAGAACTCCTTGTGTGGAGTTAATAAAGATGTTTGAGATTTTGCAATGGGTTATAATGGATTATTGTGTTTTGCATAATTATTCTACAGGAAAAATAGATGATTTTGTTTGGAACCCAATGAAATAAAAACATTTCTGGTAGAAGTAAAAGGGCTGGACCTGTTTCTTAGTTCCCCTCTTCTACAGACATGATATTTCTTCCAAAGCATGATTTATTGGCAGTTTTTGGCATCATCATCCAGATCCCCTTGAAGGTAAAACTCACTAGGCATTTAGTTAATCTCAGGATGTTGATGGAGGAGTTCTAACTATAAAAACACTGGGATTGTAAATTTTCTCTGTGCATGAACTTTTGGACAGCACTGCAGTGCTAGTACAAATAAACAAATCTGTGATGTTTCCATATAGTTATTGGTGATATAGCACAAAAGTTCAACTTCACTTGTCTGATTTCCATTGTTGTACTTAGGAAACACAATAACCCAAAATGAATTCATATTAAACCAGAAATGGCCAATTTTATTTTCTAAAATGAATGTTTTAAGCCTGAAACTGAGAGAGTTCAGAACTTGAGGAATGGTGCGTGATTGCTGCAACTGTTTTTTTTATACCTAAAGATATAAAATAACAAATAGCCAAGGACAAAAAGTTTCTATGATCTGTGTTAGGGTCAGTTCTACAGAGAAGTAACATCTGAAAACAAAAGGAAAAATGTCTATCCTGAAAGCCATATCAGTCATAGACACCTTTACCATCCCTCCCCCATATATTTGAATAACAGGACATGACAGAATCTAGAAGTCTTCTGTTTCCATCTTTTCCCACACTTACTGTTCAAACTCAAATCTGATGTAGTAGATTCAGATTAGGAAAATCTATCTATCAGTAAATAAGATATAGAGCCCAAAGTTCTGCAAACCATACCACTGTTATAAGAATTAAAAGCAAAATTACTGTGACAAAGAGTTTTGGGTTGTTCATTCAAATGGATCAAAAGATTGAGCTAAAATGCAGCCTTGCCTTCATAAAGAATGACAATATTTTCTGACTAGTTGACGTGACTTGAAGAATGCTAAGAGATTTGAAGTAACTTCAATAATGGAATCTTTGGCCCCTTTCTAGCAAATGAGAGGGGTGAATTATTGAAATTTGAATATTTTTTTCCTCCCCAGAAGCTTCACCATTTATACAGGGGCTTGAGGTTCCTTATATAGGTTCCTAATTTAGCTGCCTGTGCCTAGATGACATGAATACACCTGAAGTACCATCCTGTCAAGCTAAGCGCTGTGCTTTCAGCCAGGTGAAAAAAATGCTTGCTTCACTCATCTTGGCTTCAGGTTTTGAAGGTCTGCTCAGGTCATGGGCGTTATGGGTGAATGAAGTTATAACTAACCAGTTTTGCTTTCATAGTCTTACTGGGAAAGTGTCTTTCAAAAACTTTCACCGTTTCCCTAGGCACTATGTGCATTAAAACTCTACATATGGTTTTCATGCGGCTATCTTTCTTATTGCCATTTATGTGTTTCTATATGTCATCTTCTTATCTGTACTTGCACAGACCTTTAATGAATTTCTCCCTCCATGACACACAGCCACAACAGATGTTTGAAGTGGATAAATAATATTAACAACGTTCTTTAGAAAAATATAATGTTCCTTTTATGGGATTTGACTTGGCCACTGTTTAAAAGGGATATTATTTGTATTCCTTCCTGGTCTCATAGATCCTGTTTTATTTTCTGGTTTACTGGAATGTACCCTTGGATACAATAGTACAAAGGGTGCTGTGAACATAAACTATAACAGTATGTGGAAAACCTAATGCTTACGACATTTCTTAAAAGGATACACAGCTGATTTTCCTTCGGTTAATGCAATTTTCCACAGAAAACTTGATGTATATGTAAATATGATATTTCATAACCACAGAAGACTGGATTTTTCTGACCTGCTCAAGTATCTGAGGTATACCTTCCACTGAAAGCAAAATAAAAATCCCAAGCCTGTTAATGAAACACAAAGAATGTTAACGAGCAACTTTTAATTTACGTTAATGCTTATTCCATTTTTTTTTTCCCATCTGTTTTCTATTATTTATAAGGTGAATATTACCTGTATTTACCTCAGCAGCTGATAAGGATGATCATGTTGAAGGCGTGTAGAGACAGGAGCATTTGTCTTCTTGAGCACACAAGGTAGATAGGTAGACAGATACCAGACTTGAAAGCAAAGATGCAAAATTGTTGCTGAGAAAGCCTGTATCAACTGGCAGCTGTGCACTTAATCTCATATCAATTCCTCTGTACTTCACTCATGATTTTCAATAATCAAACTATTTGTGATATTAAAAGGAAACAAGTCCCTTTACTACATAAATCATTGAGAAATCAGGTAAGGAGAGGTAGCTTCTGTCATTAGACATACGGATATACTTGGGAGAGGGGGAAAGAGGCAATCTCTCCAGCAGACAAATGCTTTAGGTGTAGAATAGTAAAATAATTTAGGTTGGAAGGGTCTGTGAGAGATTATCTGATCCAAACTCTGCTCAAAGCAAGGTTAACTTTGAAGTTAGACCAGGCTGCTCAGAGTCCTATGACTGTAAGAGTCAAAGCCCTGATTGCATAATGCAGCCAGGCATTGACCTATAGGATGCATGTGCTCCTACCCAGGTCCTTCCCCTTGGCTAGTGTATCAAGTTTCAGCAATAATGTGTTGTCAGGGCAGGCAGCAGGGTGGCCTCTGTGAGGAGAGTCTGAGGCTTTGCCATGCCAGACACAGCCACTTCTAGCTGGCTCCAGCAGACTCACCACATAGCACAGCTGAGCCTCTCAGCCAAGATAGTGGCTCTGGGAAAGTGTATTTAGAAAGGCTTGATAGGGCTCTGAGCAACCTGATGTAGTTGGAGATGTCCCTGCTTATTGTAGGAGGGTTGGACTAGATGACCTTTAGAGGTCCCTTCCAACCCAACACATTCTATGATTCTATGATTCGAAAGACAAAAAGCTGTTCTGCAGTGAGGAGTAAGGAAAAAAGAAGTAGAGAAGACCATACTGGAGCAGGTTGTCATGCTGTCGCCCAGGGAGAGGACCATGTCAGAGTAGATATGCACACTGCAGCCTGCAGAGGACCCTATGCTGGAGCAGGTGCTTATGTGCTGGAGGAAGCTGCAGCCCTTGGAGTGCCCATGCTGGAGCAGACTCCTGAAAGGAGCTGTGGTCCATAGAAAGGAGCCCAAGCAGGAGCAGATTTTCTGGCAGGAACTGCAGCCCGTGGGAAACCTACACTGTAGCAGGAGGAAAGTGTGAGGAGGAAAAGGTGGCAAAGAGGATCCACTACGGACTGACCACAACTCAGTTCACCCCAGGGATGAACTGAGATATCCACACGTGGCAAAGTGACTTTTTATGGGAAAAAAAAATCTGCAGAGAACTTATTTTCACATGCCAAGATCTTTCATATCTTCATGCAAAATAACAGGAAATAAATAATATTTAAATTAGTGCAGAAGAACCAAGATATTTGTTTGCTCTCCTTTTGGCCTGAAGTTGATTTAAGTCATCTTTTCCTCTTCTTTTTACATTATGAAAGTTCTGTGTGTATGCACTCCTCCAAATTTGCTATTGATTTTCATGATACTCACATATGGCAACCATTAACTACTGCAAAAATGTACCACAGTTGATTTAATTATTTTCCTTGAATGTTATTTGAGGAATTCAGGTACAAGCACATGTTCTCAGACATACACACTAGACTTAGTATAATTTTGTAATGAGGAACATACATACTTAATTTTGGAAATAACATAGTTATGAGTACATAATATGACTACATAAAAGAAATGTGAGCTTTTCTCAATGGAAAATGTAAAGGCATACTCAATATTTTACAAGTAGACAGATAAAGCTATACTCTTGCAGAGTAAAATAATGAAATATATAAAACCCAGAAAACTTCAAGGTTCAGGCCTGGGTGATCTTTGTACTCTAGTCCTGTTTTAGAAACTAGTTCAGAAGGTAAGCTATGCCATTAAAAAAAGTTCTTCCTTTGTATCTTTTTGAGATCAACCATTACCTAACACAGGTTAAAATACTGGTTTACAGATAGTCTCTCTTGCTTGTCACCCACAAGACTTTAATGTGCTATCAGCAAATTCAAACTTCTTGTTCCACCTTTATGGATCAAGGTCACTTAGTTTTCACACAGCTTTTGAACCACGACAGTTTTAATGACCTGTACTTTTCTTTCTTTCCAATGACATTTCCCTTCCTCAGCAAGACCCTCAGGATTGTTCTTGTCTGTCCTAGTCGCCTACTTGCCCTTGTATCTCCTTTTCTCCCTGCACCTGATCTGACCCAGGAACTGAGGGACACGTCCCCTGATACCACCAGGCCCTTGGCTAGACATCAACTCTCCTCTAAACAAATAACTTCCATGGAAATCACAACTGTGTAAACAGAAATTAACATTGTAAATAACTCTTCAAGGCCAACAGGAACTGTCAGCCCCTTGGGTGAATAACAGTGTGGTTTTCTGGGTAGAGGTTAAGGGGGACAGAGCAGCAGAATCCAGCCTCATATATTTGGTGGGTGGGGTTTAGACAAATGTGAAGCCAAATGATTCTTGTACTTCAATGGTGTTTCCTCATCAAGAATTTCCTTGGTCAAAGTGTTACAAAAGTTGGAGATAGAAGATTCGTATTACTGAAGTGAGGTAAGCAGACCTTTAAACTGAAATTAAATTCACCTGCCTTTATCAATCTGAAAATTAGCTGTCTGGTATAGCCTTGCTGTTTGGCCTCTCTGTGTGGTTATCAGAGAGGAAGAAGTACCTCCAGAGTTACATCTCTTATTTGAGCAGCGCTATCACAGTTTTCTTTACTTTTGTCCCTCCTTGCCATAAATGAAGTGTACATACTGACTTGAAGAGGACTGAGCTGCTGTCATAGTGAAGTTTAAGGACAAAGTGTTTCTGGATTTTCAGCTCCACTGAACATCATTATCATTCTCTCAGAGGAGCAATTTAAGCATGACTGTTGGAGACATTTATTTATTAATGTTACATTTTCAAAATGCTACCTTTCACTACATTCTTCCAAAGAAAAACATTTATTTTTCTCTTTTCCAATTAGTTCTAGTAATGTACTGAATAACGCAGACATTTCTAGAACATAAATCAATAGACCTTTCAGTTACTGTCATTAGTATGCCTAAGATGCTGCATAAAACTATGTATATCTGTATCTATCCTTGATAATTTTTTAACAAAACTAATGTGTTAGGGTAATCTAAGTGCAAACAAATGTTAATAATGTCACTGAAAGTTCCTGGAAACTTTAAGAATTTTTTTATTCCCTTCAGGGCTGGTGATATAGTTCTATGACTTTACAAAATGGTTTGTTAGACTAATTTTCATTTTGAAACTCCCACTTTATTGCCAAAAGCCATAAAAATAGTTCCCAGTGTAATGTCAATGATTTCATTCACAGCAGCAGTGCAAGAGAACACCCACTGTTCAGCACAGCTCCCACGTGCAAAATGAGGTCTTCGAAGAAAGTACACAGAACGCCACAGGAGCTGTGTGCTTACAGAGATGTGTGCTGGGCTGGGGAAAAGCTGCTCCACCCTGAATGTCAGCCATGGTGAACATTTTACTCAGAGCTGCTGTGGCCAGAAAGCAAGCAGTCAGCTAGCCTTGGGCAAAGAATCTGCGCTCCATATACAGCTAAGGAAGAATGTGCATGGGAAACATTCTTCCATTCCATAGTTGGTAGGGAATAAGGTAGTTTAGGGTATACTTTTTTTTTTTTTTTTGCCATGCAGTGTATTAATTAGCACATTGTGCCATATATTAGAAAAGATATAGCCATATGTGGAAATCTAAATGACCTAAATGAGAATTTGTCCAACTTTGTAAAAGCCTCTGGAGTTTAGACAATAAACAGGAAATGCTGAATTCACTCTAAGTTAGATACAGATTGTGGTTTCACTAGTGTATCACTGTGGATCAAGTCACGCAACATGTTTATGCAGAGAAGGCATGACTTGCCTGGGGCTGGTCGGTTGCTTTGTCTAATTACTTGGAGTGTCCCAAATGTTATGACATGAAATAAAGTAGCAGAAACTTCGAATCAGCAGCTTTCTAGCTTCCTTTGACAAGCTGTTGCATGCCACCTTACTCTTTTACTGAATATATGTGCTTTAAGCTAACTCAAACAAAAGTCATTACTGCTCCTCCTGGTCAGGCAGGAAGCAGAAGTCTGTGCCCAGCTTTCCTGAGGGTACTGCTATTTATCTTAGTGTTTCAGAAATGTGTCCAAAAATCCCTCCTATACAGTACTCCTCAAAACACGCCTGTCCAAACTTCAATTTAGATGTTAGCCTATAAAAGCAAGGTTAATGCTGGCAGAAAATTGCAACCACAGGTTTTCTACTGTTCATGAATAACAGATTTTATTTTCCTTAAAAAGCTCCACATGTGCACATGGAAAAGGGTTCAGGACATACTCTAGTAATTCACAGGCAACAGGAACACAAGACTATGAAGGAGGCAGGATTGTGTGTCCTTGAGAGGTGTTTGCCCTCTGCCTTTAGTGTCATAGCCCTTTCTACAGTGCGACTACATCTTGCTTTTGATACCCCAGCATCCACCCTTGCATGAGCATGGACACAGTTATAGTATTTTGTGAAGCAATATGGCTTTATGCAGCAGCTCATCTTATATTTTATCCTCATTCCCAGCATGTTCAATCTTTAATTTCTTTTGCCACAAGCATGCAGAGGTTTGTCAGTCGTACACAGGACAGTAAATCTGCCTCTTTAATGTCATGTCCTGCCCTCACCTCCATGCTTATCTCCTCTGAGGCTTCAATGGGCTCACGAAGGAACTTAATTGTGTATGCTTCAGGTTTTACCAGCATAGATTGTAAAACCAGGTGCTACAGAAATACATAGTAGGGGACACGTTTCCTAAACATTAAAGCCTCTGATTACCTTACACTTTCTGCCTTAGATAGTTGACCTGATGGAGGTTAACCTACATGCTTTAGAGTGGAGCATTTTGTTGCTTGTCCCAAAGAAGAGTAGAAACAGCATGCAGGAAACAGAGGTATAATTTGTAATCCACTTTCTTACAGTATGTGCTCACAGAGTAGGGCAACAGAAACAGAAGGAAAAGATGTATCCAAAAATAGGATGTGGTTGACATTAATAATATTCGGCAGTTCTCTCATACTGTGCAAGTTATTTTGCAGACTGCAGCAGCCACACTTGAGTGCTAACAATAAATCAGGAGTAAAAACAGAGAAAGAAGGGGAGACATCATTTATCTAGCAAACATACAGATGATGTTTTGATGGGTCAAGACAAGCTGAACAGATTTTTTTGTACCCTTCTGGTTATGAAGAACAGATTTTTGTCTCAGCGGTAACAGGAAAGCAGTAAATTATAAATGCATAGACTGGGACTGTGGAGTTCTTCTCCTCCACTTACTTGTTTGCTTAGTGGCTTGGAGTACTTGGAAAATCCGTTAGATGCTGCCCCATCTCTGTGTACTCTAAAGAGTAAGGGTGGCATAACCTGTATATCCTGGATGCTGATAAAGGTCTAAGAAGTCATTGCTGGAAATGAGCATTAGGCTTGTATATGCTAAAGTATAGAACAACAATTTTGTTCTCGCTTATTAGCAAAATACCTATAAGAGCAGGAGTGAAAAGAGGCAGCTGTGAGGATTCTCAGTAGATTCATACTGTGGGAGGACTTGCTTAAAAATTATTCATAGTATTTCATAAGGTATTTTCAGAACTTTGTGTGCTTTAGAGCATTTTCTGTATGTAGTGGTTAGTTTGGGGTTTTTTTTGTTTGTTTTGCTTTTATTTGTTCTTTGTTTTGTTTGGGGTTGTTGTGGTTTGGTTTTTTTTTAAGATTATTTTATGGAGGCTGCGTTTCTGTGTGAAACTCTTCAGGGACCATACCTGATTAAGCAATTGCTTCCCTCTCTCCCCCATGCCCTGCACAACCTTAGAATAAATGTTTGCAGAGCCATTTTCTAAAGTGGATTGGAAAGCTGATCCAGATGAAGACAAAACAATTTTTCTTCCCAGCTAGATACATTCCTCATTCCAGTTCAAATTACAGTTCCTTAACCAGCACTGCTTGTATAGCATTGAGAGATGTGCAAAGGCAGAAATGTGCTATATAGGCAAAAATAACTAAAGCCGTCCTGCTGCTCAGCTTAAGGCCATAAATGCATAGCATAGCCATAGGATGGATAAGGATGGTGTGATTGAGGGCTGTTGCCTTCCCCCTCTTTCCCCTGCCCATAGACATTTATTCCCTTCTCTTCGCATGCACTAGCACTGCAGCTCAGTGGACTGATGATAAACGGGCTCAGGAAGCTGGAAACAAGTTGAAAAATAAATGGACTATTTTCAGCTGGATTTGCTTCCTCATTCAGCCTCACTGAGTGACTACATACATACCAGTGTAGTTTTGTGGCAGGATAGACTATATTTAAAACTTAGGGTTAGACTAACTCCTATGGGATTTTATGCTCAAAACCTATGCATCTGTGTCACCTTCTCTCTACCTTTCTTGTCTGAATAAGACTTTAAAACATTCAGCCCCAAGTTGCCGGCTTTATGCAGTGTTGAACATGGCCTTAATTCTCAACAATATGTTCTGGAAGTCCCTAGAAACAAGGAATTTTGCCTTATTTGAGAGATTACATAATCTTGGTTTCAGGCAAAAATAAGAGAATGTTAGGGATAACAGGGTTATATAAATGTTGTCTATGCAGGCATCTTCCACAGGAATAAGATAAATCCATAGAAATGCAGCGAGAAAGACTTTGTTTCCCATGAAGTCTATGCATTAAACCCAGTTTCTACCAAGTACAAGAGATTACTAATCTCAGCAACACTTCCTACCTCATTTTGATGTACTTTGACATTTTAAGAAGCTACCCTCATTATGGTGGCTTTATATCCTGAAGTTTGGGCTTTACTTCCTTTTTCATACTGAACACGGGCAAAATTACTGTATTTGCACATACTCTTCAGTCAAGTACCAAAAAATTTATTGAGTGTTATGTCAGAAACAGGATATTACCGGTGAAGAACCAAAAATAACCCACCTCATGGACATGGGTTTAAGAAAAACATGCAGCCTGTGAGATTTCTTTTTTTAAGGAAAATCTATTCCCTGCACTTCCAGCTGCTGTAAAGATGAAGCCTCATACATAACACAGATGCTGCCATTGTAGATTTGGTTTATATTGGTCTCATATTTGGCTATAATATCTAGCTATTCTCTCAGCTAGTAAGGAGGCAGGAGAGGAGAACAAAAGAGAGTTTCTGGGAAGATACAAAGTTATCTCCTGAATTTATGCTATAACAATGCTTAAAAAACAAAACCAAAAAAAGGTGTGACTAAGTTGTATATCACAGAAACATTATGGCTAGAGAGGACCTCCAGGGTCACCAAGTCCAACTTTTGTCCTAGCATCTCTCTAACCACTACACCATATCCTCAAGCGCCACATCTATTCGTTCTTTAAACACCTCCATGGATGGTGACTCCACCACCTCCCTGGGCAGCCTCTTCCAGTGCCTAACTACCCTCTCAGTGAAGAATTTCTTTCTAATATCCAATCTAAACCTCCCATGATGCAACTTGAGGCCATTTCCCCTCGTCCTATCATTACTAATTAGAGAGAAGAGACCAACACCAGCCTCGCTACAACCTCCTTTTAGGTAGTTGTAGAGAGCAATGAGGTCTCCTCTCAGTCTCCTCTTTCTGTAATGGCAACTACGTCATAGCAGTTGTGGTGCACAACGGCCTCCAGTTCCTCCTGTTTGTTGCCCATGCTGCCTGCGTTAGTGTAAAGGCACTTGAGCTGGGCTAACAACCTCATTCCCAACAATGGCCTGCCACCCTTAGGCTCAACTCTAGCTGGCCCAGTTTTATCCCCTTCCCCCTTCAGACCTAGTTTAAAGCCCTTTCAATGAGCCCAGCCAGCTCGTACGCAAGGATTCTTTTCCCCTTTTGAGACAGATGAACTCCATCTGTCTCCCACAGACCCTGTGCAGCATAAAGCTCCCCATGTTTGAAAAACCCAAAATGCTGTTAGGGGCACCAGTCTCTCAGCCACATGTTAATCAGGTGGGTCTTCCTGCCTCTTTCAGTATTCTTTGCCACTGAAGGGATTGAAGAGAACACCATTTGGGCTCCCAAGCCCTCAAGCGATCTCCCCAGGGCCCTGAAGTCTTTTAAAATTGTTTTCAGGTTTCTCTCCATAACATCATCATTACCAACCTGGATAACCAATAGAGGGTCATAGTCTGATGGCTGAACCAGACCAGAGAATTCCCTAGTAATATCTCTGACCCTGGCCCCAGGGAGGCAGCAGACTTCCCTATGGTGCAGATCTGGCTGGCATATGGGGCTTTCATTTCCTCTCAGAAGGGAGTCGCCAACTACAATTACCCTCCTTTTTTTCTTGTTAGAGATAGTCCTAATGCATGAGGGAGACTCACTTAGCTTGTGTGGCTCCCCTGATGGACCTTCATCTCTATTATCATTTGTTTGTCCCTCTATTTCCGGAGCCCCATACTTGTTGTGCAACGGCAACTGGGAAGATGAGGGAGGCCAGGAGGGGGGTTGCCTGCCTTGCCAAGCAGGGACCTGCTTCCATTCCCCCTCATTTCTTAGATTCTCTCCTTTTAGCCTGGTGGCAAGGGAGGAGGGGATCCTCTCCTTCTAATGGAGCCTTCACCTGCTGCCTTATCCTCAAGGATGGCAGGGCCTGACTCCACCAGTCCATTTCCCTCTCACACTCCCTTATTGTTTTCAGCCTTTCAACCTCCTTCTGTAGCTCAGCCCCCAGGCTGAGCAGCTCACTCCCCTGGTCACAGCGGACACAGGGGTTCTCTCCGTCACTCTCCACCAGCAGCGCCAGGCTCTGGCACCCTCTGCAGCCGGAGACCTGGACACCTGCGTGTTTCCGCGGGGCCTCTGTCTGGGTCGCCATGTTCTTTCTCTCAGGAGCTTTTGTCCGGGCTGCCACCATCGCGGGTCCTGCCTGCGCTTCCTTGTTTGTTTTTTCCACTCTCGCCAACACGCGAGACAGGCGCGGTCCCACGGCTCGCGCAGCTCCCGCACTGGAAAATGTCCGACGGTGTGAGCGGCCCTGAGCACGCCTGTCGGGGCTGCTGGTGCGCCTGCTCAGCGTCAGGGTCTTGAAGTTTGATCTACACGTTTTTGGTCATGTTGAAAACTGCTGGCTCTTCTGATTTCATGTTCCAATAGTTATTAATATAAAGGTATATGGTTGGGGATTTTAAAATTTTTGGTCAATGTCAAATGTTTTGAATGTCATCCTTAATGTCATTTATTTTCTAATTTAAACTAGAAAATACTGGAAGTTTATCAGTTTTATTGCCTGGTTTGACTTTGCTGTGTTCGTTGATGGCAGAGCAGATCTTCATTATTGGGAATTTGAGTGGCAGTAGACAACAAACACCTAAAGAAAAGGCCATGAAATAATCTGAAATAATATTAAGGATTAAATTTGATGTCCAGAATGTTCCAGCATCTTTGACAGGTTACTTTCTAAATGCCCTCAGTTTCCAAGGGCATCTGCTGAAGAAAGAGTATTTGGTCTCCAAGAGAGATCCCCTGAGGGATACTAATATTTCTTGAATTAAAAGCTGACAATTTCAAAATATCGTCACAAACAGAGGCAGCTCAGTCCTTTTCGAAGTCTAGGGAGCAGTTCATAAGATGTCACACTTACATAACCCCTGACCAAACCTTGCTTAATCATTTGGCAAAAGTTAATTAACTTCTCAAGAAGGCGGCAATCACTTATGAGGCTGTAGATCCCTGAAGGGTGGGAAGTGTCTGAAAAAAAAAATCCTGCCCTGCCAAACCAGTCCTGCATTAACTTATGGAGCAACTGTCTTTGATTTCAGCTCTGGTTTTCAACTACTATCAAGATGTCCCTTCTTCCTTTGCTTCTCTGTATGACTTCTGGCAGTGGCTTGCCTAAAAAATGGGTATTGAGAATTACCTGTATATGGTGTTATAGTTTTCTTTAACTTCTTAGGTTTCCATCTACAAGTTCCTTTCTGTGCATACAGTTGGGAGGTAAACATAAGGTTGTAAAGGATTTAGGGCCATTATGCCGGAAAACAGGATTCCAAAGTTCTATAGTAGAGATCACTTGCTGACATAAGGCACTGGCAAGTGTTTGCTGCTGGTTTATTTAGCCTGCTGCAGCCTCTGAGGCACGTTGGCCTGATGCCTGTCTGAATCTTTGTTTTCTAGAGAGAAATAGCTCTTCCTGCTTGTCACAGTCCATGATGACCAAAAGAGCAGTGACCTTCCTTCATGTCAGGAAGCTTTTACGTCTTGCTCTTCAGACTTCATACACTAGAGCTACTAAAATACCTGTACTTATTTTTTTTATGCTGTGAAGTTTTAATATTGCAGTAGGGTTACCCTTTAAGCATTCAACCATGCCAAAGCAGAATGCAAAGAAACTCCCTTTCTTAATTACTGCATAAATTTAAACTTTCCATTCTCAGGAAGCCACTCTGAATTCCTTTCTGCTAGAGAACTCACTGTAAGGATTGTTACCTATTATAATACAGTATTTTCCAACTGAAAATGGTCACCTCCCCTGCAAGAAGTCAAGTTGTTACCGCTTTGATGGTTGTCCCCAGTATGTAAAACCCTCCCACATCTTAGCTTATACTGGCTTTCACTTGGATTCTGTGCACCCTTAAAATGTGACCTACAGAGATGCTCAAGTGATAGAGAACAGCGTCATGCTTGAACAGCTAGGCTTCATAGCTTAAGGATTTTGCCACATCAGTTTGAGGCAGAAGCAGCAGTGATAGTCCCCAAAAGGGAAGAAGGGAGCATGAAGATGAAGTGACAGCGATGACACTAGGACACTACTATGGGCCAGATTTGGTAGGAACAAAATAGCAGAAGCTATAAATGAGAAAAAGGGTTAGACCATGGCAACAGACATTGAGCATATCCTCAAATTGTTTTCGTCACTGCCTGAATTGTAACAATAGTAAATTCTTTACATATTTGAAAAAAAAAAGCTTCTTATTATACAGGAAGATCTGCACAGGAGACTATTTCCTATATTCAGCTAATTTTCTTAATAGTATGAAGACTTTGCTAAGACCTAGCGTAAGTCCTGCCTCAGTCAAAGTTTATTTAAGGAAGACATAGTCCTGAATAAAGAAATCAGTAACAGCTTCAACATTGTGACCCCACTGAATGACATCAGTGCACTGTCAAAGCTAGTGGGAATATTGCTATTCACTTGAGGGAGCAGGGCGGGGACAGACAGAAGCTGTTTAAAAGATTGTGTTTTAAAATTTCTACTTTCTTGCAGATTTTCAGTTGATATAAATTGGGGTAATTTAACTACAGTGAAGTTACACATCTTGGTTATAGAATCTGAATCTCTTATCCTTTGATTCTCAGGCTCTACATATTCGTGGACTTAAATCAGGGTCCGGTGAAAAGTTTTGCTAATGTGACATCTCTGGAAGTACAGAAGTTTGAACTGTTTTTCCTTCTAATTGTTTTTGTTGTTCGGGTTTTTTACAAAATGGTTTCATCCACAGTCCACTTATTTATGAAAAAAGTATTTCCTTACACAGCCCTGGTTACAAATTTTTAGAGATCTGAAAAAAACCTTTTGTTAGTACAAGAGAGAATAAAAAATAGGCAAAACATTCTGTTACTTGAGAAAATCATTTACCTTTGTGCACTCATGAAAGCTACAGATTGTAAAAGTTCTACTGGACTCAAGTAGCTTTTTCAGTTTAAGTGCTCAAATTACCTTTAGCTACCAGGTCATCCATACTAGACATCAAAATTCAGGTTTGATATAATGTATACAAGTTACCTTTACTAGTGCAGGAAAATACCTGCACCTTTACCTTTACTTTGCAGGAAAAAAGCTTTATCTCATTTATCAATGAGTCTTCATCTCAGAAAAACTGATAGCCATTGGTTTTGATCGCTATTTACATAGCTCCACATTCACATCACCTCGGGAACAGCTGCATTTTAAATTTTTCCTCTGTTTGATCTGTATCCATGTAAAAAATTGTGCATTTTGACTCAGAGGCAGAGCTCTGAATGAGCTGCATTTAAAAATAAAAAATAAAATTAAAAAACACAAACTCCCAGATGAGGCACAAAGAGCACAATGTAATTTTAAACCAGCTCTGCTGCCAAAGCTGTACTCTATTAAGAGTTCTGTCCAAATTTCTAGCTTGCTGCTGTCTTGATGGACTCTCTGAAGAGCTGTGATCATGGGAGGGGGTTTCTCCACCATTTCACATAACCATGGAAAGCAGAAACAGAGACAGGAGATTCTGGAAGTACTGGCTCCGATTCGGCCATGAGGGGAGAGGGTAGGACATACTTCCCTCTTTTCTTTCACACAAGCAGAAAAAAATTAATCGTAGGAAACTGGGAATGCTTATCAGGAATTTTGAGGAAGACACATTATGAGTGTCTTGGATGTCTGAAATTCCTCTCTCCTCAGACCAAGGTGATGGTTTTTTTCGCAGAGGGACAAAGTGAGAAGTAAGAGGAGTTACCCGTGTGTGAAGAGGAGGTCAGCGAAGGATGAGAGACTCGGCAGTCACTCTTGAACATTTGTGGCAAGAATTAATACTTAAATCTACTCCAGTGTTTCCACAGTGCTCCTGCAATTAGAGGAAATGCCATTGGGATGAGAAAAACATTTAATATTTAAAGAGAGTTTGATGTCTTTTAATCTTTAATCCTCATCAGGCCTCATTAGTTATTTGATCAACTAGAAAACTGAGTTGCACCAAAAAAAGCTGGAGAAGAACACATCTCATTATAAATATTCAGGGCTGCTAAAACAGTTATACTTTACAAAGAAAAGCAAATCTTTCAGGAAGTTTGAGGAGGGCAGGTTGTTTGCTTTAAACTGGCCATTGACCCACAACTTAAATTTGTGATCAAATGTTTTTGGCCAGTGTTGTGTGGAGGAGCTTTGTTCTAGTCAGAGAACTTGGCTTTAGCTCATAGGATTTTGAGGAAGTTTTCTTTGGAAGTGTTTTAGAGTGTGTATGGAGGCAGAAGGGAAGAAGAAACAAATGTCATTTGAGACAGGCACCAAAAAAAAATCCATTGTTCTAAGAAAGCATCATGATGAGTCAGCAGGACCCAAGAATTAAGACAGTCACGGCCCTGGCTATTACATTTCCTTTACCCATCCCTGAGGCCTTCAGCAGCAGAGGGGTGTGATGTGTGCACAAGGCTAAATTTAACACCACAGCTACGCAGTTACACAGTTTTTCTCAGCTCCCACTGTACTTGGATCCTGCCCTGTGAGCACTGGACTGGCAAGCTTTTACAGTCATGTTGTGTTGGACTCCCTTGTACAAAACTCTTCCAGGGACAGAGTGTCCAAAACTCAATTCCTATGCATGCTAGTGGCTTCTACCAGAAGTCAACTGAGGTTAATAACAAAACAAGCGGCATGATTCACTGCAGCAGCTATCTCTTCCCTAGGAACAGCTAAAGCTCTCTTCTTTATCCTCATACTAACATTAACCTCCTCAGGCTGGAGTTTTTTAGTGTCTTTTTTTCTCTTTACTCTTGTGTTCCTCAGCAGATAATTTTCAGATGGATGTGATTTGATGAAACAGGTAAAAATTAAATAAAGTTCTTCCGAGGTGAGAGCAAATTTAGGGAGAGGTATACCTGTGTGGGACACTTCAGCTGTCTTAGAACATATTTTCAGGGGTACAGTGTCTTTTTCTTTGCTAAGATAACTTTAATAACATAACATAGAATTACAATTCAAGATAAATAATAAAAGTGAACTCAGAGCTCATGAAAGATTCAGAATCTATAACCAAATACGGTAGCCTCACATTTATCCATTAAAAAGGTGCAGAACAGTTAAAGTTAAAATCCAGTAGTATGTGGTTCCTGGACTGCAAGGTGAAAGCAGGCAAAAAAATTGCTCCTTGTACAATTTATATGTTGTGTGCTAATTATCTTACCCATGTCTCTGATGCCATGTGCAATAAAAAAGATGTTCTTTCCTCTTGTTTTCAGGTAATGATAGTAGAGGATGTCAGCTCCCTGGCAAAAGTGCTGCAATAAAAAGTCCAGAACTAAGAATGGAAAAGCTGAAGTGGACAGTATGGCTGAGACAAGTGGAAAAATGCAGATGAAGAAAGAAATCACATTACTAAATGGAGTTTCTTTAATTGTAGGGAACATGATTGGCTCTGGGATATTTGTATCACCCAGAGGCGTTTTAATGTACAGTGCTTCCTATGGACTCTCTCTAGTCATCTGGGCGCTTGGAGGGATGTTTTCGCTGTTCGGAGCTTTGTGTTACGCTGAATTGGGAACATCCATCATTAAATCCGGAGGCAGTTATGCCTATATCCTGGAAGCATTTGGTGCCTTTGTGGCCTTCATCAGACTCTGGTCTTCCTTGCTGATTATCGAACCAACAACCCAGGCAGTGATAGCAATCACATTTGCTAACTATATTGTTCAGCCAATTTTTCCTCATTGTGAGCCACCATATGACGCAGTCAGGTTGATTGCAGCTGCTTGTATATGTAAGTAAAGTTATGATTCCTCAAAATTAAAAACTATAGTCATAGGTGCCCAGAGTGATTGTTCTGAATTTCTATTCTTTCAACTTCTATGAAAATAACATGTTCTTAGGAGCATGTAGGAAATAATCTTATTCAGATGGATTTTATTTGGGGCTAGGATTATTAGAGGAGAGAGAAGAATTACAACTATTGGCTGGGGGAAATTATGACTGCTGATAAAGATACATATACCTATATGGATTAGTGGCCTAATTGGCAGCCCACATTGGGTCATTGCTCTCTCTCCTCTACTTCTTGCAAGTCACAAAACAACCAAAAAATAAGATTCATATGGATTTTAAAATACTGTGACTAATATGAGTATTTTCTCTAAATTTTGTAGTGTAATCAGACACTCCACAGAGTTGACTTCGTCATGACTGTATGTCTTAGGGGAACACAGAGATAAGCATTACAAATCTATCCTCCAGTAGATGGAATGTACTCAAACTCTTCTCCTTATAAACATGAATTTGTCAAGCAAGGGTATGTGTTCCTCTGAGGCTGTGCTATAGCATCATCTTTTAAAACTGTCTTAGATTGTACAACTCAACAAAAACTCCCAAAAGGCTTCACTTAGTTATTCTTGCTGTAGTCTTCAAGTGAATCCACTGTGTGCTCTAGCACCTCTAATTTCCGAGCTGATGCCCCAGGTGTGGCTTGCAGCTTTTGCTTTTTCATACAGCAGATGAGTTATCTCACCAATGACTAGGCTTCTAACAAGCATTTTGAGTGACAACCTAGATTGCTGAGAAAATTACAGTTTATTCTATTAACTGTGATATGCAATTTAGTAGGGTCAGCAAATTTATAACTACCTTGAACAATTTTGATAAGGCTCAGTAGCATGGATTTAATTGGCATTTCACCAACTTAGTGGACAGAACTTATTTGAATCTATATCTTTAATAGAATTACTGGGAATTCCATGGCAAGATGCCATTGTCTTGAATTTAATTACACTTTGCAGCATGGTATACACATCATGTGTCATATATACATGTGGTAAACATGTCCTTTGCAGTGTGTTTCAAATAGCACTTTATAGCATCCCAAATGACTCCTAAATGTTCAGCATTAAAAACTTAAGTCAACGCCTATCATTTTTGAGAAATAACCGTGTAGTTCTAAAAGTTGCTAATATATACTAATGTACTTCTAAGAAAGAGGTATACAGTTAAGATTTTATGCTCTATAATTAAAAGAAATTCTCTGTAGTAGAACTTATTTCAATGTATATACTACATTTAGAATAATAGAAAAGTTTGGGTTGGAAGGGACCTTTAAAGGTCATCTAGTCCAAACCTCCTGCAGTGAGCAGGGACATCTTCAACAGGATTAGGTTGCTCAGAGCCCCGTCCAACCTGACCTTGAATGGATGGGCCATCCACCACCTCTCTGAGCAGCCTGTTCCAGTGTTTCACCACCCCCATGGCTATTCTTCAGAGACTGCTCTTCATCCTCTATCCATTTCTTTATGCAGAGGGCAACCCCTCCACCCCTCCTTCCTTTACTAGGGCAAGATTTACAGAAGTCCTTATTTACAGAGATGTTTAAAATTATATTCAAACCTGACACTAGGCATGAACAACCATTATATAACCTACTGGTTTTTTAATACCAGAATAAAACCAAAATTCTGTCCCCCTTGCACAGTATTGGTATATTGATAGGAAACAGAGGGGACAAATCAGGTCCTGCTTCTGTAGATAGGTCTATTATTACATTGACAGGACACTGTCAAATATGCAGAGTCACCTGTGATAATGAAGGCAAGAAGTTCTTTGAGCCTCTGTGGTTGGAGACTATTTTCCTTAATATATAGAACAGTTTCTAAAT
>JAVSBS010012235.1:33594-74207 GCA_033124195.1 Coracias cyanogaster
TTCTAAATGATTTTCATTTTACACATTACAAACCCCTTTTTCTTCCTTTCAAAACTGAAATGTAGATTATAGGCAGGTCAAATAAACAGAAGCAAAGAGCAACACATCTGTTAGAGAAGAAATAAGGCATTCTGATCCATGCTTGAGAGCACTCTGAAGCACCATGCCGTGTTTGTCCTGCTCTCTTCTCCAGCAGTTTGGCTTCATACCTGGTACCAATGCATACCCTTAACCTTTCCTCATCCATCTCTGTTTTGTATCATGGAGTTGCAAGAGAGATATGCTGCCCATAAGACCACGTGTGTGCTAGAGTGAGAGGAGGTGGGCACACAACTCAGCCCATGGCTGGACCTGCTGCTGGCCAAGCCGCAGGGCTCATCACAGCACTTTATCCGCTCATCAAGGCTTAACTTCCATGACAAAACTCAATGCAAAAATATGGCAGGAGAAGGAAAATAGAACAAGTTGATCACACTCACTCTCTGCAGCCAACTACTTTGTCATTTCTGTGAGATTCTGTCGAAACTGAGGCTTGAGAGAACCCTGTAAGTACTTCTGTAATCTTTGGATTCAGGGTCAGCGTATAAATGACACAGTTCTAAACCATGGGCATAAAGTAACGCCATGCTGGCCTGGCTTAATTCAGTATCTTGTCCACAAGACTTTTTGTTGCAGAAGCTGTCCTTACTCTGTCTGTAGGCTAGAGCTCGGATCAGTATGTAAAGAAATCTCACCTTCTGCATGTCAGCAACTGTGTTGACTTTAATAAAACCTAAAGATTATTTAAAGGAAGGAGTTCTAAAATTGAAAAGCTGTTGTGTTTTCTCTTACATATTGTCACAAAAACAGTATCCTTCAGAAAAATGTTATATAAAGTTTAGACCAGGTATTTCATTCATTTTAATAAATCTAGGTGGTCCTGAAATGGTGAAATTTGATTCTATTTAATTCTTTGAAAAAGGGATGATATCTGGAAGGATGGATCTGGAATATGTTTTAAGTGATGTAAAACATACAGTGCTCCTTTCTCCCATATTCTTTTTCTCTGCAGGTTCCTTAACATTTATTAATTGCGTTAATGTTAAGTGGGGAACCCGTGTACAAGATATTTTCACATATGCAAAAGTTATGGCTCTTATCTTGGTGATATCAGTTGGTCTTTACAAAATTGGTAAAGGTAAGAATAATTGTCATTTACTTAAATTCTTAAAAGTAAACTATATATGAGTTTGAAAACCTGTGCAGGAAGATCAAACTCCTTAAGACGTACATATGAAATGTTGTTTATTCTGGAAAAAAACTGTCTGCCATAGGAAGATCATAGGAATTTTATTGCTTGTTAAGCAAAGGTGGTTTAATTATTCCTCTATCCTTAGTGTGGCAAACGAACACACACCTGAGTTTTGTGTTGCTCAGACTGAATAGCAAATAGCAGCTGAATTATTGTTAGTCTAGTGCTAGCTAGTTTAAAGTCAGCCTCAGTGCCTCTGACTCAGGCTTGTTAGGGGCGAGCATTGCTACTTGTCCTATGACAGGACAGCACAGCGGAAATTGCTGGGCATGTCCTTATTGCTCCTCACGCTCTGCTCTCCCTGCCCTGCCCGTGGCAGAGAGCTGCTGCAACACCCTGCAAGGGAAAGGATTGGGGAAGGAGGAACTCATCCTTTCCTCCATTGCTGGGAAGGCGTTCTTGTTCCTAGAAGCAAGGGAGAAGACTGTAATGCTGCAGTCCTATGTATCACCATGGTGCCATAGGACATCACAGGACAGATGAGCCACCCTGTATCAGCAGTAACTGGACTGAACTGAATACACTGAAAAGCTGGAGAATAGTTTATTCCAGTGCTACCTCTAATCTTTGCATATGACAACAGATTTGTTTTTATTGATTTTGATATTTGACATTGATTTTCATATTTGAGTTTATTAATTTGGGTCTCTGGTACAGTGAAGCCTCTTCCAAGTCTAGCTCTGTTGCTTACTTACAAAGTTTTCTTCATTTTCTTTTCCCATTAAATTCCTAAATAGCCATTATATCTTTATTCAGTTAAAATAAAGATGGCTTTCCCTCTTCAGTTTAGGAATTGTCTTTTTCTTCTGCTGAAACTAGCTTATAAAATCTAACGAGCTTGCTTGCTGGCCTTCTCCTTTCCTTGGCTTCAGTTCTAATGCATTAGCTATTAAGCTGTAAAGCTACACCAGACTTTAGGAGAGCTTTTTGGCTTAGCCACTATCCATGCATATCAGTTGTCACCAGTTCGTTCAAGTCTAAAGAAGCCTGAACAAATGAACCTAGTCCTACGGGCAGGAATGTGAAGATGCAGAGCAAAAGCATGGCTTCAGGACCAAAGTTACATGAAGGAGTAGTTCCCCTCATAGAGCTGCTGCAGTTTTACAACCCCTTGTCACGGATGAGTGTTTTCACTTAAATCACTTAGTTAAGACTCTGTTTGCCACAAAATTAGTGGAAAGCACATCACTCAGACGAAAGCAGCAATACTATTTATTAACAATGTTTAGTAATTTGATAAGGTATAGCAAAGAATCGCATTTCAGTTTGATGACAAGGTCACTACCTTACTTGCTAGAAGTTAAATTCATTAAAGAAGGTAATAGGATTACAATGTCATTATATATGTGGTTTCATATGTATGTATATATAGTGATTTCAATGTGTATATAAATCATGTTTAGGGACAGTAAAATGATTTGGAATTGGGTTAAAGTGACTGTCAGGGGGACTGGAGGTAGATGAGGGGGTAAGGATGGCCCTCCCATTCAGTCATGAGGTTCAGAATAGGCTCCGTTTCTCTTCTTCAGAGAATAAGGTTAGATCTACCTCCAGTCTCAGACCTGGTCAATGGTTTATGCCCAAGGATTTTTTGAGATGTTGGGATCTTACTGTAGTGCTTAGTGCAACACTGTGTCTGATAAGTGGTAACAGCAATTAGAGTATATCAACACTAATGTGGTAACTTATAAACTAACAATACTTGACTTATAAACTAACAATACTTAACTTATAAGCTAAGAAGGCTTAATTAAAGTCAATAATTGGTTATAGTAAGTATAATGATTCACATAAGATTTAACCAAAGTTGCTAAGCAAATCACACGTACGCACACCTGTGTATAGTCATAGAGGTTAACCTAAAATATCAAGATGTTGCCTTTCTGCAGATTATTATAAACGTGGATATCCTGGGATCCTCAAGACATTTTTCCAAGATCCTGAGGACTGTGAATGCTCATGTCTGCCTTCGCTGGGTTATTACAAGCAAATGGTTTCTCCCTTCATGTGTCTTAGCAGAGGGCCGGTGGTTCCCTTTGCTGGCTTTACCAGCAGACCATTTGACTTGAGAGTTTGACTTGAGAGGTGTCCCAGCTGAGGGAGAGATGCCAAGACCCAGCCCACTGAGATCCTGGAGAGCTCCAATGGGCCTCACTTTATGGCCTGTATTTATAGGGTCATAGGATGATTGACTTTGGTCAGTACTTTTCCACTGTGGCCATTAATCTTGCCAGGCAAACTCAGCCCTTCCCTGATGGGGCTGAGGTCTTTCATTGGCACCTATCCAGAGGGTTCAGGAGCTATGAATCTAGCTGAGGGGTGCTGAATTACATCTCACTGACTCTGTCCCCAGGGGCGTGAAGCAATTGTCTTGGTTCTAGGTGGATGCACAAGGTCAAAGTGCTCTGGCCACCAAGATTTACCAATCTTTCTAGCCTTTTGTATCACAAAATGAAGTAACAATGGTATTGGTTTTGCAACATGGCCTAAAGTTAGCCTTGTGACAAAGTGGCCCAGGGTATGGGGGGTCTGTACCACCACACCCCTGTAACAGCTTTGCCCTGTTTCCATAGTCATAAATTCACCTGTGCTTTAAAATTGACTCCTTCAAAACTCCCAGCCCCCTCACTGGCGTGCAGCTGCCATTATGCAATTTGGCCCAGGGGCCATTCCCTCTGATCCTGCATCCACATAACCCACACTGGGTCCTTTGTGTTGCTCTGTAGAGTGAGGGGGTTAAAGGCAGAGAGAAAACATTATTGTGAGGAACACAAAATGCTGCAGGCTTTTAGTGGTAGTAAAGGTCTTGTCTCTGCTTTGTTTAAGCAGAACCAAGCACTTAAATACAGAAAGGACCCGGAGGAGGAATGATGTAGACTTCTGGAGGAAGCTGTGATCAGGTCAATGCACTCTTAAACTCAGCAACTGTTTTATGACATTTTAGCCCTGCCGTATTCCTTCTGATGTGCTCAGATATGCACTATGAATGCATCTGATTTTGAATATGAGTTATCTTTAGTAAAAAAAAGCTTTTCTTGTTCCTTTTAGATTTTTCTTTTTTTTTTTTTTTTTTCTGCCAGTCATTTTCTTCCTGAAAGTGTGTGTACATCTTGTAGTTTCACCTTCCTCTGTTCGAACAGTCTCCTTGTAGTTACTGCTCAATTCAAAGACTGGATTGCTTTTGTGGTATCTATAAACTCCATAGTTTAACCACAGGGTGAAGTTGTTTCATTTTACAAGAAAGACCTCACTTTCTTTCCTGAAAGAGGTTTCAGCATGTTTCTGTCTTCCTTAATGCTTAACCCACTTCCATTTATATTAGATGGTTGACTTTCCTTTTGCAAACTCAGTATGGCCTTTCTTCCCCTTTCCAGAATCTTAGTGAAGGCTCACGCGCTTTCATTAACAATTTGTGTATTTTGCAGCATTGTGCAGAGTGTCATCTCAACTAATTGAGCTAAACTAGAGGAGAATTTCGAAAGGAAAGATTTTTCAAGTCTCTTCTCTTAATTTTAGGGAACACGTTTGTGGGGAAGAGCATCCCACCAAGAACCATGCCTCCAAGCGTTCCCCCTCCAGTGGCCATTAAATCATCTTGTGAAAACAAAAGCACAGATATGAGGAAGAAATATGAGACAGATTCAGGAACTGAAATTTGGTTTCCCAAGTGCCTCTGCCTGGCTGACAGAGCATAGCATGACCTTAGTATGGCTCCCTCCTTCCATAGACTAGACAGTGATGCCAGGAGAAAGACACAAGTCACACCCAAATAAGAAACACGATAAAATATCTTCTGCTGTCTTCCTGTACAAGTGTAGCTGTCTGAACACCTGTCTGAAACTTTCCTATTTGTCAAGTGAAAGTATAAAGCTGTGCACATTTTAAAATAATAATGAAACTTTGATGCAGTGGGGTTTTGTTTTCTTCTGGTTAGCTGAGACTTTTAGTGTAGTGTCCTTCTACATCGTAATCCTTGAAGTGTAACAGGCAATTGGTACCTTCTGTTTGTACAGGAGAAACAGAAAACCTGAGAGCTCCATTCAAGGGCTCAGCAACAAACCCAGGGATGATCGCACTGGCACTTTACTCTGCCCTCTTCTCCTACTCAGGATGGGACACGCTCAACTACGTCACTGAGGAAATGCAGAATCCCAAGAGGTAAAGGCGTGCTTTTCCTTTGAATCGCTGAAATGTCCTGGTAAGACAGGTGAAGGTAGGACAAGCCACTCTGTATTTGATTCTGATTTGAAATAAATCAAACTATTTTCTCTTCAAAAACTTTAATCTTTTGAAAAGAAGGAGTAAGTATAAGAACTCTTTCTATTTATTGTCCTCACTCACCAGCTGTATCACATTAATAAATCACTTGTTTGCATATATGTATTTTATAACTTACACTTCAGACAAGAATTCTTAAAGGAGAACAAATCCCTGCTGAAACCAGGGAAAAGTGTGGGTATATCTAGCCCTCTAGAATTCCCTGCTTCTTTTCAGTCAGACAGAACAATTATTTTCTTTTTCCTCAGCTGGTTTTGCTACCAGCAGAGTAGGACTTGTATTGGGTTTATGAATGTTTTATCCTGTTGTCTTCAGCATTACTGTTCATTGGCAAAATCTTTCATTTTGCTACAGATGAAAGGTTAAGTCCACAGTAGCACTGTAAATATCATGTTCTGCCCTCTGTAGGGCTGTTAACCCTGTGGGAGTTGTGTGCATCACTTAGACTGATCTAGTTCACCCTGTCTTGGACATGCATAGGATATGAGTCAGGAAAAAAATGCTTCTGTCAAGAAAATACTTAATTGTGCATTTAAATCTCATTGCTTAAGTGCTCCCTTAAATTGCTTTATATAGAAGACAGTATATAAAATTTACAGATATAAATATATATTTTTTCCCTAAAACTTGTGACAGACCTACAAGCAGCCAACTAAGCTGTGTATGGAATTGTTCTACACATGGCTGCACGTTAATTTGTAACCCCACAATTACAAAAGTATCCATTCACAAATGCTTGAATTTGGGAATAATCTTCTAATTAAAAATTCCTCATTTAAAGAACACGAAATAATTTTGCTATTTTCCTTTTACAGGAATTTACCTCTTTCTATTGCAATTTCAATGCCTATTGTGACTATTATTTACTTGTTGACTAATATAGCATACTATGTAGTGCTGGACATGTCAGATCTCCTCACAAGTGATGCAGTGGCTGTGGTAAGTTGTATAAAATAATTAAAAGAAAAGTTACTAAATGGATGACACTGTAGAAAAGTCTCAGGTAGCATACTTCTCGGCAAAACAACTGAAATATTTAGATGGTGAAGGTTGTTGCTTTGTTTTCAACTTTGCTTTCATACAAGAGTACCAGTATATTAGAAGGTGCATAGAAAGAATATAGCCAATAAAGCTGCTCTTGTAAAATCCTGTTATATACTCTGTAAATCCTGCTTCTAACAGTGCTTCATTGCAGGAGATGCTTTTGCCAGGGTCAGTCAGAGAAAGAGCTCTGGAAAGTTTGGGTGGTTTAAGAACCAGGGTTTTTTGCTATGATGCTAATGTACAGTGTGTGATGTTTAAAGCTGCAGGATCACAGCAATATTTTCAACACAAAAATGTGCAGTGAAATGCTTTTTAAAACATTATCAATATTTTATATAAAAGTATAGTTATAACTCATGGATTACTACCTCCAGGATTTGTCAGAATATGTTAAAGACAATACATCTTCTTCTATTAACTCTTTAACTTGATGTAGGTTTAGAATTTTTTTTAAATATTTTTAAAATTTTGATATTGATTAGTTTTTCTAAATTCTAATTTCCCAAATCGTTATTGGGTGTCATAAGAAAGCATGGGCTATGAAACTATATTTGGGCTGGTGTGTTTTCATGACAGTTTCTCAGAATTGTCTGTATGTTTAACATAATGAGCCTCATATTATTTTGTTTTTCTGTTATAGACATTTGGCAGTGAAACCCTTAGTTATGCTAAGTGGATAATTCCTATAGCAGTGGCCATGTCTTGCTATAGTGGCTTAAACTCATCAATAATTGCAGCATCTAGGTATGAAATCTAGGATTTATTTTAAAAATTGAAAAAGAATCATTTATTATTAATCTGCATTGTAAAAGTGAAACAGCTGATTTTTGCCATGTCAAATTGTTCATCTATGACAGAAGGATTGTTATGATCAGCACCAATTTATAAACTAAAGCCATTTGAGAAGAGAGCAGTTATTTACAACAGAGTAATAACAGAATTAATGCTGCCTTTGTCAGAAAGCAAGAAGCTGTTCCTTGGCTCACTGGTTGAGTTTTCTTACTCTTTTTTTTTAGGCTTTTTTATGTTGGAGCCAGGGAAGGACACCTCCCTGACAGTCTGAGCTTGATTCATGTAAAGTGCTTCACACCAGTCCCTGCTCTCATTTGCAATGTAAGTGACAGTCATGGGCCTGGCCGGGGCAGCCAAGGATTCGGACCCAAGGAATATAACACTTCACCTCTGCCAAATGTTTTTCCCAGGCTTCTCCTGCACTGGAGATATCTTCCTCAAATGCCCACAATTTCTAAAACTCATTGAGTTGGGCAGTAGTGGTGTTATTTTGTTTGGTAGGTTTTTTTTCAATGGCAAGAGAATGGCTTAATTCACACTCATACTCTCTGAACAAGATTAGTGAGGAGTGAGTACAATAGCCCTACTTAGAAAACAGGATGGCTAAATGTGTAACAGCAAAGACAGGAGCAGTTTAAGTCTTTATATGAGTTTTCAGAGTGTCACTGGAGAAGAGTATGGCAGGAACATCTCTCAGACCCTGATGTAGGCTGATTTTCTAGGATTCCAGTTACAACAGGAGTATCAAAGTGCTGAAAATTAAATTCCTGCTGTTGGATGCCTAAAGCCACATTGACTTTTTTCCTGCTGTCACCATACAAATGCATCTTGTAATACAAAATTGAAGAACCATAAGGTATAGAATTAGTGAAAATAATTCTAATAAATAACCCATAAATCTAACATTAAAATAAGTAGGAGGATATGCACAAACAGAGAATGTGGCATCATTCAAAAGCATTTCACTGCTGTTTATTTGAACAGCATGTATTTTATTTGGCATCTTCCATTGTCCTGTGCTACGTATGGTTCATGAACAGATTATCATGCCAGTCCTATTTGACACCAAATAATAGACTAAAAGTTATAATCTCATTATGAATACTCTTCTCAGAGGGATATTTTCACAAAGCTGACACCTCTTCAGCCAAATGTGGCGGTCTCACTGCTATGCTTAAGGAACAGATACCAGCATGTTTCACACTGCATAGCTGCAGAATTCGCAGAGTTTTACGTAACCTTCTTCCAAGGACCTGATCTCCTAAGTCCAGACAAATATGTCAGAAACAGGCTATTTTATAACTTTACTATCTCTTTATTTTACAAGAGGTGTCTATATTTTCACATTTAAAAGTCTGTGTTTTTATTATCTCTAGGGCTTAATGACTTTGCTTTATCTCCTTGTGGAAGATGTTTTCCTACTCATCAATTACTACTGCTTCAACTACTGGCTTTTTGTGGGTCTGTCTATTGCAGGACTAATGTATCTGAGATATACTCAGCCACACAGACCACGACCTGTTAAAGTAAGTAGACAAGAAAGGAGGCAAACCCTAAAAGCCAGCTAATGCATTTGTTTTTGTGACTCCTAATACAATAACCATAACATTACCAGTTATGTTATAGACTATTTATCACACATAGAAATCCTTTCAACATACAAGATAAAAAATGAAGAAGCAAAACCCATTTGAGTTTCCATAAGAACATCTGTTGTGGTACTTTTGCTGTGAAGTTAAAATTATATTTACTATTTCTTTTTCCTTTCATTCAACCTTATAACTATCTTTATGTAAAAATGAATAAGGAATAAATAAATGCCTAGTTTCTTAGCCCATCTTGGAACAACCCTCTTTTTTATTGTTCACAGAAGACCTTAGTAGAGTTAGTGATAGGGGGCTCCAGACGTTAACGTTCTGATCAAACTTACATGACAAGAAATTCAGCAAAATCCCTCCAAAGCCCACAAATGCCCAAAATTCTGCTCATGCAGAAGTCTCAAAGCTTGAATAATCAAGTATATTTTCATTGTTCCCTCCCACAGCATAGTGGTCATAGACAGTAAAATGCAAGTTTAATGACTGACCCTATGAGAACATCTGGCTATCAGTTAGCAGAGGAAGACTGCATAGAAACAAAGCAGCTCCAGCTGCGCCTTGGCCTTCCTGACCTCACCCCTACACAACCGGGCAGCGTCCCTGTACTCTTACCAGGATATCTGTCCCTGCTTCCACTGTCTGTGCAGTTCCATTTTGCCTTTCATTTTGACCAGCAGGTTTTGACTCAGCCATGCTGGTCTCTTTCCTTCCTTGCCCGATTTCTTACACCTGGGGATTGAGAGCTCTTGTGCTCTATGGAAATAAATACAATAGAGTATTTACTGCATCTTTTAATAAACGTTTGACTATATTTTTTTTGTCTCCACAGCTTAATCTCTTCTTCCCTATAGTATACTGTTTATGTTCACTTTTCCTGGTCATAGTTCCTCTGTACAGCGACACAATCAATTCCCTTATTGGCATTGGTATTGCCCTCTCAGGCGTTCCTGCATATTATCTGGGAGTCTATCTGCCATTTGAAAAACGACCTAAATGTCTACAGTGGCTCTCCGGTAAGCAACATCATCTTGTCCTAGACAGTGTGCCAAGATCTTGAATACTTTGTCAGAAGAAAGAAAGAATAATTTTTTCTAGAATCCCTTTTCTCTTTTGAAGTTTTGCTATGCTTTCGTATAGGGCATGTCTGAGATCATTTGCTTCATCATTTGGTCCTGAAAACAAAACCATGCATACCTGTACAAGGCAGTCCAATATGTGGATATAATATGGACATCTAATTCTTGTGGTGTTGAGCTATTTCAGTATGTTGGCTCAATAAAAACCATGTAGAATTGTGAAGACTAAATGCATGCAGTTACCCTGGAAGGCAGAAATACCAGCACATCATTGCTTCACTTTCTGTCCAAGGAATGCAACATCTGAGTTAGAGAAGTCCATGCTTCTTTGTAAATTATGAAATAAAGAATAATTGGCCTGAAGAGTAGTTTCCACTCCTCAAATTCAAGTAATCTTGAAAAGCAAATCTTTAATATTTTTATTCAGTTTGGACTCAGCTATCAATCTGACAATTCAATGAAAATGTTGATGAAAGTCTGATCAAAGTCTTTCCATTTAATTATTGAGCTCCTTTTGCCTTTAGCTGTTTATAACATGTGCTTAATACAATTGATTAAGGTGTTTTAAGATTTTCCTAATACCTGCATAGTGCTTTCAAATCCTAAAAATCCATATATTTGTCTAAGATACATCATAACTTTGTCTCACACGTTTTTGCTATGTATTACAGCTACGACAACAAAATATGTTCAGATGCTCTTCTTCTGTGCTCTGTCAGACCTGGACATAGACATGGAACCTTCAGCAGCTAAGAGTAAATAGAGTTGCTTTGACATTGAGAGTTGTGCCTTGACATTTTCTATCCGGAGCAATTTTTATAATCTGAAGTTCTCCCAATGTGTTCAGTTATACTAAAGCACTAACCACGGTACTATGCATCAGTTTGATGTCTGTTAACCTGTGTTTGTTTTATAAACCGCTCTGTTTTACGTGATTTTAAAAAAAACAAGTATCTCTTTGTTAATAGTGAGTTATAAGGTAACACTTTGAAACTACAAAGCGTTGTATGAACATACATTTATTAGTAGGTAAGTGCTAAGTATTAGGTTGATTGCAAAGTCATAACAAAAGGATTAGGTCTAGTCACAATCCTAACAAATAAATTGATAAATATAACAAAAGACTGACCAGGCATTTGTAAGATTCAAACCCTGAGTTGGGAAGTAGAAGGCACAGTGTACTTCTAAAAATATAATTAAATTCTTGGCTGGTAGACGTGCTTTGAGTCAGTGTAGTATTAGTGTTGAACTATTCTAATGCATGATTCCTGGAATACATAATTTACCAAAAGGAGAAAACATAAGTTTTTGGTCATTTACATTCTATGAAAAATTCTTTTTTGACAATATCCCACATCCATCACCCTTCTGCAGAAGAGGTATTTTCAATGAATAAATTATACCATTGTAATTGAAGTACTTCTGCTTTCCAACAGAACAACCTGCCATGGAGCACTGTAAGAGACTGAGTCATGTTCCAGCTAGCATATATTCAGGGAAAACACTTCACCTTTTCATAATGTTTATTGCTTACCTATAAGTATCAAAGGTGTGACCTACACACACTATGAATCACACTATTTTTTCCACAGTGAAACTTATTTAAGGAATTCATAAGAAGAAATTAAAAACTATTGATGTTTACAAAATCCCTTGAGCCCCTGCCCAACCCTTCAGGTCTCTCCAGTTCCTGCTGGCAAGGTAACCAACCTGCAGGTCTCCTACTGAGCACACAGAGAGTCTCCAGCACCAGCTGCCAGGTTGTCACATCACATCACATAGGTGCCTGTTGCACAACACTCAGCACAGGACAAGTGCACCCACCAGTGGGTGCAATGAAAG
This sequence comes from Coracias cyanogaster, assembly GCA_033124195.1. Classification (NCBI taxonomy): domain Eukaryota; kingdom Metazoa; phylum Chordata; class Aves; order Coraciiformes; family Coraciidae; genus Coracias; species Coracias cyanogaster. Next base: position 45,516 of record JAVSBS010012235.1, read on the forward strand.
AAAAGACAAGTTAAGAGCTAAGATAATTCTCTTGAACATTGAATTAAGAGTGGAATATAGGAATTTGCAACTAGATCTAATTCTTAGTCTCCTGAAACAGAAGATAAAATAACTGTCATTAAAAAAAAGGCCATCGGCCTTGCAATCTAGGCCATAAAAACAGCTGCTCCAGCTCTAATATAGTTTGTTGATATGTACTACTGTTTGTTATCCTTGTTGGAAAGTCATACTTCTTTTCTGTAGTTACGTTTTAATACAACATACATTGTTTCTAGTTTAAGTTTCATCATTCCTGTTCAATTAACTGCAATTAAGGTAATTTAATCTTATACAAGTCCCTGTAGCTTCTAGCATTATTGTCTGGTTTTGCAGTCTGAAAGAGCAATGCAATAGGCAATCATCACTGCTTAAACCTGTCTTCATTCCCTCCCTACATTGTAAAGTCATTTGCAGGATTGTAATTTTGTGCATCTCCAACACTGTATTTGCTGACAGGGCCCTTGTGAAACTTTCTATTTGTGGTTCAAGAAGGACAGGGATCTGCTGGAGAGGGTACAGCAATGGGCTACAAAGATGATTAGGGGACTAGAACATCTCTCTTATGAAGAAAGGCCAAGGGATTTGGGAGTTATTAGCCTAGAGAAAAGAAGACTGACGGGGAGTTTTATCCATGCTTATAAATGCCTCAAGGGTAGATGTCAGTAAGATGAGGCCAGTCTTTTTTCAGTGGTGCCCAGTGACAGAACAAGAGGTAACAGGCACAAAGTTGAACACAGGAAGTTCCATCCAAACATGAGGAGGAACTTCTTTACTGTGATGGTGGCAGAGCACTGGAACAGGCTGCCTGGGGAGGTTGTGGAGTCTCCATCTCTGCAGACATTCAAAACCCACCTGGATGCCATCCTGTGCAACCTGCTCTAGGTTAACCTGCTCCGGCAGGGGAGTTGGGCTAGATGATCTCCAGAGGTCCACTCCAAGCCCTATAATTCTGGGATTCCGTGATTTCAATGCCATCTTCTGTGACAGTTTCCTTTCAGCTGGGTTTTGTTTTGATACAAAATAAGAACAATAAAAATGCACTGAATTAAGGTAAACATGAAGACATTAGAGATGCGTTTTTTGCTTTTTGGAAGCCACAGCTTTTGAGCACTAAAATCACTTCAGTATCACAGTCACAAAACGAAAGGAGAAAGAACACCTAGGGTGTAGTTTAGTTTGCTCAGTTCAGAACATCCCATGTACTCTTCACATGCACAACGCATGCCTCTGTTACGATATAGCACCATTTTGATTATTCTTTACGATCCAGCTGTTAACCCAGCATTGACAGGTCACCACTAAACCATGGCCCTTGGCACCACATCTATATGTCTTCTAAATACCTCAGGGATGGTGACTCCACCATTTCCCTGGGCAGCTTGTTCCAGTGCTTTACAATCCTTTTGGTGAAGAAGTTTTTCCTAATATCCAACCTAAACCTCCCCCGGTGCAACCTGAGGTCTTTTCCTCTTGTCCTATTGCTTGTTACTTGGGAGAACAGATCGACCTCCACCTCACTACCACCTCCTTTCAGGTAGTTGTAGAGAACAAGAAGGTCTCCCCTGAGCCTCCTTTTCTAGCAAGAAGGTCTCCCCTGAGCCTCCTTTTCTCCAGGCTAAACAACTGCAGGTCCCTCAGCTGCTTCTCAGACTTGTGCTCTAGATCCTTCACCAGCTTTGCTGCCCTTCTTTGGACGTGCTCCAACACCTCAATGTCTGTCTTGTAGTCAGGGCCCCAAAGCTGAACCCAGTATTGGAGGTGCAGCCTCACCAGTGCCGAGTGCAGGAGGCAATCACTTCCCTAGTCCTGCTGGGCCACACTATTTCTGCTACAAGCCAGGATGCTCTTGGTCTTCCTGGCCACCTGGGGGCACTACTGGCTTATATTCAGACAGCAGTTGACCAATGTCCCCTGGTCCTTTTCCACCAGGCACCTTTCCAGCCACTTTTCCCCACACCTATTGCATGGGGTTGTTGTACCCAAGTGCAGGACACAGCACTTGGACTTATTTAGCGTTATTCCACTAGCCTTGGCCCATCGATTCAACCTGTCCAGATCCCTCTGTAAAGACTTCCTACCTTCAGGCAGATCAACACACCCACCTTACTTTGTGTCATCTGAAACGTACTGAGGGTGCCCTTGAGCCCCTCGGATCACTGATAAAGATATTGAAGTGAATAGGCCCCAATACTGAGCCCTGGGGAACACTACTTGTGATCAGCCACCAGCTGCATTTAACTCCATTCATCACAACTTTTTGAGCCCAGCCACCCCGCCAGTTTTTTTATTCAGCAAAGCGTATGCCCATCCAAGCCATAAGCAGGCAGTTTCTCCAGGAGAATATTGTGGGAAACAGCGTCAAAACCTTTACTAAATACTGCTTTATTAAATATTTTGGTTTCTCCCCATCTCCTACAAAGCACTGGTTAATGACAGAGCTGCGGTCCCAGACTGTGTCAGGGCACAAAGATGGTACAAACCCTACAAGTCAGTACCAAAATAAATGTGACAGTCTTTGCCTCCACAGAGTTCTAACTCGTGCTTTGTACTGAGCTATGTGTCACACCAAGACAGCACTGTACCATCCGAAGTTTTTCCTTGCAGGACCAAGTCACCTAAGTGATTTGAGACATCTGAGGTGACATCTCGGGTGGTAACAGATAGCAAGAAGTACAGTTAGTGTAATAAGGGCTATGGGCTAAGCCCATTTCCATAGAGAATCCTGAGCTGAGAAACTTCTTCCTTTGTCTGTTTTCTGCCAAAAATTGTTTTTGCATGAATCTGTTAACTTTCTGGGCATGACACACAAGACTTCATGCTTTTTCTTCCTGAACAGAAGGAAAGTAGTAGTCAGATGCAAGGTTTTAAATGTGAACTATCTTATTAAAGTTCTCTATGGACATTGGAATCTCAGAAATGTTAATGTGTTTGTTGATTTTTCCCTCCTTACAAATAATACGTATAAGTTATTGTGAAATATCTAAAGCAAGTCATAGATGCTGAAGCGTTTAAATAAATAAACATTTGATCCTTGACAAATGCTGTAGTTGGGTGGTTTTAAAGCATAAAAGCATTGCTTGTTCAGCCTGGAGAAGAGAAGGCTCCAGGGACACCTTATTGCAGCCTTCCAGTATCTGAAGAGGACCTACAGGAAAGCTGCAGAGGGAGTTTTTACAAGGGCTTGTAGTGATAGGACAAGGGGTAATGGGTTCAAACTGGAAGAGGGTAGATTTATATTGGAAATTAGAAGGAAATTCTTCACTCTAAAGGTTCTGAGACACTGAAACAGGTTGCACAGGGGTTGTGGATGCTTCATCCCTGGAAGTGTTCAAGGCCAGGTTGGATGGGGCCTTGAGCAACCTGGTCTAGTGGAAGGTGTCCCTGCCGTGGCAGGGGATTGGAACTAGGTAATCTTTGAGGTCCTTTCCAACTCAAACCATTCTAGGATTCTAAAAATAGTACTGTGAATGACATTTGCCCTGCCTTGCATTTCGCAAATTGGTTTGTTAGGAGAGCAATGAGACTCTAACTCTATAACAAAACAAAACAAGCATTTATGGAAGGAAAAATTTCTAGTTACTCCAGGTAGGACTCTCTCACTGCATTTGTGATCAATTTCTTGTTCTAAGAGTAAACACAATTTTTTGCATTATTCATGGATGCCCAATTATGCAGTCAAACAATAAACAGTTTTACTGTTTCAGAAATGGTCTTGGCATCTAGGCAAAGTATTTCATCATTACAAAACAAAATATTAGAAGAAGGCTGTTTGACATCTAGTTTGTTAACTGGCACCTCTGTGGTGGAAAGGACTAGGGTATGGATACCACTGGAAGCCTGGCAGGCTGCAGGGACAGAGACTCTGGAGAACAGCCCACATGTAGAGCTGGGAAGTGTCTTTCAGGGTAAAAACTGGGCCCATATCATACTTGGAGTAGTACTAGCTCTTCTTTAGGAATCAAGAAAATACAGGATTCTTGCTTCTTATGAAGAATCACAGTTCTTTGAATAAAAACAGAAGTAGAGAATTGGTCTGAGACTCCATTTCTGTCAGCAAAGGAAAACAGAAGTTGGTGGTCTTAGAGGAAAGACTATCAGCCACAGAAAGTCTGAAGATGTTTGGGCTTTCTTTGTATGAGCCTGAAACATCTTCACACATTAGGTAGGAAAAGGATATTGAAGAGTGAAACAACCTGAGAGATGCATGACCTGACACAGGGCCAGGACCAAAGTGTCTTCAGTACATGCATGACTTGAAAGTGAAGACACTTCCTCAATATCTTTTCTTAAAATTTACCTTCATTGTGTAACAGGAACTTGAGAAGAAATTGCATATTGCACAGTCTTTGAATCTGTAGTACTACATCTGTCATGTCCCTGTTCTCTAGTTGATAAGCTTTCAGGTTTTGTAAATCTTCCCTTTTTTTTTTTTCCTTCAGTACTGATTTTTGACTTACGAGGGGTGGCAGCCAAGCAACTATATGAAGTGCTATAACTTGGCAAGTGGCTCAAAAGTTCTAAAATTTAAAAAAAAAGATGAATGAAGAAAATAAAATCCAAACCTAAACAAGATGCCACATAGTAAAGGGAGAATGATTTTGTCTTGTATGTCAGGAGCCTGGGTTATAACCACAAGTAATTAGAAGTACTTATTGAGGAACACACATTTAATGTAATGGATGTCACTGAAAAATATGAAAGACAAGTGGGCTCTAAAATATCTGGTGATTAGCTGCCTAGAAAGGTCAGTATTAGAGTAAAAGGAAGAGAGTGGAATTTGGTTTACATGACCACGGATTTGAAATAGGAGAGGTCAACATTAAAGCAAATGATTATTACTTGATCCTCTTGTAACAGGAGAAATAAATGAGAAAAAATTGGTTCATGCTACAATTCAACTAGAAACGTAGCAGAAATTAGTAGGCATTTCAACAGCTGGTCAACCAAAATGTGATGTCTGCCGAGTGATGGAATGGAACACACTTCAACCTACAAAAAAAGCAAAGATTAATTCAGGGATATATTTACATAGTGCTCAGAAATGTTCATTTCACAGAACCAAAACCAACTGTAAGACACATCTGCTGGAGAAAGGGCAAAGAGAGTTCAAACTGGAAAAAAACCTGCTTGGGGTTGCTTAAGAACATTCTACCTACATGTAGAGACCAGGAGAAAAAAAAAGAAGTAACAAAATTGGTTTAAAGCTATAAAAAAATCCTTCCTCTTTAGAGAGGAAGTGCAAAGAGTCGTTTAGAAATAGAAGACAGACAAATTTGATGGCAATGACCATAAGTTCAAAGACAAGCTGCTGAACAAGATGCCTGACCTATTTAGACATGCTTCTACAATAGCACAAAAGAAGAATTTCAGAACCTGGTTGCAATGACACAGTATGTGCTCAGGTCTAAAAATGCTTATTTCGGATTAGCCATTTCGCTTGCCCATACCACACCATCACATACGGAAACCTGCAAATTACATTCACTTTTCTCCTGCTATCTTAGGTCCTGTCTGTCTCAGCATATGTGTGGTGATAGAAACAGAATTTAAAACTGGAGTTACATTTTACTCCACAAGAGGGAGAATTCCTTCGCTCCGTGCTCTCAGGAAAGACAGCCTGAGAGCTTCTGCTCAGAGCAGCAGAATCTGAGTGATGGGTATATTCTTGCCCATAGCTAAAGTCCTGAGGCTTAGCTTCAGTGAAGAGTGTCAACGATATAGTCTGAATAATGCTGTACACCGGTCTGCTGAAATTTCAAATTAGGATGAGGTTAAAATTCAAACATTCTTCTTTCCTCATAAAACTGCCTTCGAGTCTGTAGCAGAAGACAGATTTTCTCATCCTGGCTGTTTCCAATATATGACAGCACATATGAATGCCTAATTAAAAAAAAATGACAAGCATACTTTTCAGAACTTCCACGTAAAGCATAAATAAAACACAAGTTAATAATAGATAATAAATTAGCTATTTTATAATAGAAATGAAAAAAAGTTTTGTTTGAATGAGCAGTTCTCCATCCTCTTACTTTCCTTTTTTGTTCTTCACCTTTTTCTCACAGAAAACTTGTAAAATCTTCAAGTCCCTCTGCTATTACCAAATACTGATGAGCTATTTATAAAGACACCCTTTGGAAAATACAGTGCCGAGGTCAAATCAGCCGCCTGTTGACCGCCTGCTAATATGTCAGTACCTGGGCAGCTATGGCCTATGTTCCCTATATATTTATTATCTTTCCATATCACTCTGTTGAATCCATTTCTGCTTTAACTGCCTTCTAGCGTAATCCCCTAGCTCTGCCCACTTAGTGGAATACCAAGCCATCCTTGCCTTTCATCTCAGCTTACGATATCCACCTGTTGCCAGTAATTCTCTCAATACATTAAGGTGCTACGAACTAGCTCGTGCCAGTAATAGCTGCAAGTGAATAACATGCACAGAGCGGGCGAGATCTCTATAAGCCGTTGCCAGTAAATGGTAGCAAGTGGAGAAAGGTATGCAGGTTTCATATTCTTTTCTTCATTTTGCTTATTTTTCTCTCAGGCAGAGCACTGTCGTTCTGTTACAAATCGAGATGGCAAAGAGATGTATATTGGCCTACAGACCTCCCTCCATATAGCTCAGCTATTCGTTCTCCAAAATGTGTTAAGTAGTAGCAACGACAGCATTCTCACTTTCCACTCATGCCCTCATTTGTCAGCTGCAGGGTTTCGGAGCCCTGTAAAGTTGCTCACTAGGCTTGGCTGACAGCATGGTGGTGCTTGAGTCACAACAGTATCACCGACATTCTTGCACTGCGTGAGCTTTGCCTCTTCCTCCTTCAATGGGATCCGCATTTAGGCAGGACTGCTTGGACGCAATGCACCTGAGGCAGATGTTACTGGTGCTGAAGCAATTCTAGTTGACCCAAAATGTATCTCCTCAGCTTCTGTGTGACCTTGGCTGCCATAAGCACGTTGGCCCTGGCTCCAGATACTATATTGGCTCCTATTTAGCAACAGATGCCAGTGAGCAGCAATTATTCTTAACATTCACTGTAACTAATACATCAAAACCCAGGTATACTGAATATCGAATTGAGACCTCTAAGTCACTAAGGGGTTTCTGCTTTTCTGGGACAATGCAGGTTACCAGACTTCATATATGCTTTGGTACAAGAGAACTGATCTACCCTTCTAAGAGCTTTGAGGTCTCCTTTGGCAGGGGGGTTGGACTAGATGATCTCCAGAAGTCCCTTCCAACCCCTACCACTCTGTGATTCTGTGATTGTCATAACTGGATTCACCCGAGAGTGATTTTACTTTATACAACAGTATTAAGGATAGCAATTTCTTTTCATTGCCTCCTTTTTCCCCTCCTCCCCCTCAAAATCTGCTTTAATGACCTGTCCTAATTAAGTTTGAACAAATTCTTTATTATGTTCCCATATTTCCTGCAGTGTGGTCACTTAACCTGCAAATTATAACTGCAGGTACCCATGCAGACTGATTATTATAACTGGTACCTTCTACCTCCCTTTTAGTTTTCATTATAGCTTTCCACCCAAGGAAAGCAAGATGGTTCCATTTTAGGAATAAACAGGATACACTGTCCTAAAAGAACCATGCTTGTAATTGTCACATAACTTGGTTAAAGTTTTAATTGGTGAGCATTTAAGATTTTTTTTTTCATTCACTCTGAACACAGGTAAAAGTGTAGAAGAAAAGTTGTCAAATTAGAAAATTATATTAAGCTGTGATATTTTTTAATTACCAGCACAGCACTGTTGCTGGATAAAAATAGAACCACATTTTCATTTGCTAAAAAAGGCTGAAGTTCCTACAACTTGACACTGCTCTATTGCCACTTAATAGACTGTATAACCAAGACATGAAGGAATAAATTAATCTTTTTATTTTTGTCTTTGATTGCTTGTAGTTTCTCTTGTGCATTTTATTCCCAATAGCACATAGAAACCATCCTAAAGGTTTTAAAAGGGTATTGGCTTAGTGTCTGTACCTATAGTCCTTTATTGACCTAAGTCAATAGTCAGCAGACTTTTTGCCCTGATTTAATTCCAAACTTTTTTTTTATCAGACATAGCCTGACAATTTTGCTCTGCATTCTCATTCCTGAGATTATGTCTGTATTTCATATTTCTGTTTGTATTTACTCTTCTGAATGGCAGACTTGCCAATGGAATGGAGAGTTGCAAAGGCCTCCTGCAACCCTTACCAACACATCATTTCCAGCAGCGTGACTCTCTTAGTTCTGCACAGGCTCAATTCCTATAGGGCTTTTCTTGCACGCTGCTATTGAGAAAGGCAGTTAATCCTACTGGTGAAATAGTTCTCTGTACCACTACCAGATCTGCCCTATGCCCATTTTACGTAGGGTATTCCCAGGCTAGTATAGCTTTCTCAGTGCGGTCATAACAGGGACATTCTGCAACTCATCCAGCAGAGTCCAGCAAAGCAGGACTATTTCTCTCCCTTCCACATTTCCTTTTCTCTCTGGTGATTCCTGTCTCTTCCTAGGGAGCTTGCAGAGAAAGTTCTTTACCTGCTTTTCCTTCCATTCCCTTTGTAGTTTTCTAATTCCTCCTTGCTGCTGCCCTGATGACTGCCAGCCATCACACTATTCTCTCTCCTGCTGTATTTCAGCATTCCTCCTCCCTTTCATCCATACTTATTTATAATCTCCGTGGGATATGAAAGTCTCCAGTTCAGCTTTTGCACAATGTATTGCACTTGTGATTGCCAGTGGTTGTTGCAAGGCTATTGTTTGTAGTGCACGAAGTCATCCTATACTACCTGCAAGTTCAAAAGTTTGCTATTTTATTGCATATTCACAAACTTTAATCTAGAAAGGATCCCTACTGTTGCTGTAACCGTGACTTCACACCATGTAAATAGCAAATTACCTCAATGGAGCGAACAGTTTCCACAGGTGATTATGCTACTTCAAAAGGATAGAGACCTTGCTGCATCACAGAATGTGTCTAGATTAATTTAAAGCTGTAATAGTATAGCCACTGCCAAAGCCTTTCACAGTGGGTAACATGCTAAAATAATAAAAGTCAGAGTGGAGTGTGAGGTCTGCTGTAAGGTTTATTTTAGCTGATGTTACGTAAGGGGTAGCCAGCCTCCAAGAACACACCTTCAGTGATGCTGGGGAGGCGGCTTCCCCACCACCACTGAGAGGAAAATTCCTTTTGTAACTCACGAAGGGGCACTGCTGGGACCAGATGAAAGGCAAGCAATGACAGCCTAGAAGCCAGGTTAGTGGCAATAAATGGTAAAAAATGGCTAAAAACGCCCTGACATCCTCATGTCTACAATACAGTTTCCTTCAGAAAGAAGTAGGCTGCTAGGTCATGGAGCTTGGTTTACTGATTATATTGACACTGGCTTACTCAACTAATTAAATTCCTCATTAGTGATCTTAACTGAAAATTTGCTATTTTCAGGTCAGTCTTCTGCCTACGTTCATTTGTCTGATCCTGGGGTTAAAGCGCAGGGACTCAGCAGCAGAAAATAGCTCTTCCCACCCACCTCACTGTTTCTTGTCCTTGACAAGAGACTCGATCGGTTTGACTTTCTTTGCCAGGTTATAAATGCGAAGGCAAGAACTTCCCGCTTGTCAGACACACAGAAACTAGTTTCCTAATATTTAAAAAAACAAGGTGTCAGAGAAAAAGGGATTAGTTTTATTTATTCAGTCATTGACACTAGTCTGAGCAGTTTGTGAGCATAAACAAGGTGTCTCGGTAGGTACTCAGAAGACTTTGTGTTGCAATGGATTTTAAGCTTTATACACACAAGTGATAAAAGTGCTCTAAAACCCCATGACTGAGGTACGTAGCAGTAGTACAGGCAGCAGGCAATACAGACTGTCTTGCTTAAAAAAGGAGAGTTCAGGACTTGCAGGACGGTACATGAATATGGTTAGAAGTCAAGTACTGAGTCACCAGCTTCTCTTAAAGCACACTGCTGAAATAAGGGTTCCTTGGCTTACTAAGTCTTTAAAGGTCTGAACACCCTTGTGTTCTTCAGGTAATCTGTTCACAGTATTGTGTTTCTGTAGTGCATTTCAGGATTTCTGCCTCTAAAGAGATTTTTCTGAGCCACATATACTAAATATGACTGCTAAGGTTCATGCTGATTGAAATAGATGAATCTCCATCAAATAAGCTGAATGTGCCTACTTAGAAATGTTTCAAGAGTTTCTGCCATCTATCTCCTCTCCATTCTTTTATGAACAAAGTTTAAATTGAGCCTAGGAATATTTGATAAATTTGTTTCTGTAGTGAAAACCTTACCCTGTTATCTTGTCATCAAGAATGTTTTGCAGTTTGTTTGACCTATATTTTAATACATGTAGTCTGCAGCTGCAAACACAAAATACTTGAAAAAAGTATAAATAAATCTTCCCTTCTTTTTTAATTACTATATGGCTATTATATATGACATCTCTTCAAACACTGATGACTAGCACTCCATTTTCTAATTAAGAAATTAGAAAATATTATCACTTTTTTAGCTAGTTCTTTACTGGAGAAGCATTGTATATAGTATTCTCAGTTAATAACAAAACTACTTGCTTTCTATTGTCTGCTAAACATGAAAATAAAGCTCTTCCCTAAATTACAAATCTGAATACTTTATAACCCTATATGTGTCATCTGGAGTTAAACATTTTTTATATATCTCAGGTAGTATATAATCATCCAGACATATTCTGAATCAGTATTTCAGAGCTCAAAGAGAAATATCAGTCAGAGATGGGATGGAAAAAACTGCTAAGTGAATATATGTAATTTGTCACTAACCTAAATGAGGTATTAGAAAAATTATTTGCAAAAGAACGAGATGAAGCATTTCTTCAGTCAAATATTTGTATTTCTTTATGTAATATTTCAACAGTTCTAAGTGACAATATTAAATTTTAAAAGCTGTATGGTAGCATTAAAAATGCCGATATTCTATTTTATTTTCCATTTTCCCTACTGAGTATTTTCTACCTATAAGCCCCAGGTAAAAAACATCAGTACAGCTGCATCTATCAACCCAGGGTTGTTAGAGAGGCTGAGTCCCTGGTCAATGTAACCTGGCCTTTTAATTATATTACAAGATAAAGCCTCACCAGTGCAGCAGTGCTCTGGGGTCAGTGACTACAGCATGCCATAGCTTGCATGGGAAACCGTTCCTCCGCTCCACTCTTAGCCAAACCCGCAGCAGAAACAGCCCTGCCTTGCCCTGGGAAAGGCCATTTCAAAGCTTTTGGGCATGGTGGTGACTGAGGGCTGCTGCAGACTGAGATGGAGAAACCACACCAGGCAGCTGCACATCCCGCAAAATGAAATCGCTGTGTGATTCATGTCCTCTTGAGCACGCTGGGTGGGTGTGTTCAGGAGTGCGTCCTGCACAGGGTGCAGCTATGTAATAGGGCAAATTTCACATGATCTGGGATATCTGTTGAGGCTGGGATCTAGCCAACATCTGAGCAATCCCCCACAGCATGAGCCCAGGCCCTGAGCTTGGTGTCCTGCCTGAGGGTAATGAGACGACCTTCAAGAGTGTCATCTTGGGAGAGTTTCTGCAGCTATAAGCTTGGGGACTGCTTTTTTCCAGAGACTTTGTCTTCCAAAGAGCACTATTAATCTTGTATTACGTGCTGTATTAAATATACATCATTAGCTTTAAAAATGGCTTTCTGCAACATATGTCTCCACTTGGAAAGAATGGAAAGACTCTGGTAGAGACAGATGGAAAATATAGAAAATACTGTGGGAAGTTTTGTCATGAAAGAACACGTACCTTTAAAACAAATAACTTCTGCTCAGTATTTTGAAATCAGACTAAAAAGTACAGGTCACAAGAGCTTTTATTCTTGAATGAGTAGTCCTTAAATGCTGAGAACACCAGCACACTACAATATCATTATTAAATACCTCAGGCTTTTCCATGTTTCTTGTGTTGTAGGATGGAAAAAAAGGAAGGTCATTTTGGAAACATATTGTCCCAACTGGAGATAAGAAAGTTCCATGGTATTAATTTATTTAGATGTGGCTGAATTCTGGTAAGAAGTAGAGAGCAACACAGCTTTGAGGTCAGGAGGCACTAGAGATCAAGAGCTTTTGCAGCCCCCCATGCTACATTTTTATTATTATTATTTTCTATTCCTGAGGATAAGTTATATCTTTATCTTCTTAAAGTCCATGGTCTGCCCAGACTTCATCCCTCCTTACCACTCTCAAGTTTTACCCTACCAAGCCTCAGAAAAAGTGTTGCCCAAACTTAGCCCCAAACTGGAACTTCCTGGAATCAATAACCAGAGGCTGATGAGATCCTTCTGTCTACTGTGACACAGTGAGACCAGTTTCATTGCCATTTGCAAAATAATGTGCTCTTTTCTCTTGTGTTCTACTAAGGAATACAATAGTTTTGTGGAACTTCTCCTACAAAGCACTGTCATCCCCAAATCACAAAGAATTGCAAGTGCTCATAGCACCACTCCAGTAAATTAATCTGTTTAATACTGATGTTACAAGTATCTCAAAGGCAAACTGCCACCTGCACTATGTACTTTAAAACTCCAAAAACTATTCTCTTGTGGAGAACTTGTGGTCATGTAAGGGCAGAATATACATCTGGAGATTCAGGGAACAAGGATTTGAGGAAAACTTTTGGCTGAAAGAGAAGACATAATGAGACAGCTTTATGACAAACCAAAGAGAACTGGATTCTACATCATTACCAAAATACAAAAGGCCAAAGTACTATATACAGCTGTCAGGTAATTTAGACAGAAAATGGATTCCCTACAATGAACAGGACAGTGTGGGCTGTTCACTTAAACAATATAGACATGGTATTTCAGCATTGCCAGTAGTGACCAAGAATGACCAAGAAGTGAAAAAGGTCAAGATGTAGATGAGGTTAAGAAATGTTAATGATGATTATACACAGATCATCATGTTGGGCTCCTCACTAAACAAAAAGATTTAGGGGGTGTGTTAAATGCAACCCTATTAGCAAATACTGCCCACAAGAGTGATTCAATCAGTTGTACAGATGTCATTTTAACTGTAGCGCAATCAACATACTCAACACATAGTGATGCAGATTATACAAAAGCTAATGTTAGCATCATTTATCCTCTATCCTTGCTGTTAGAGCCTGTTTTTTAACAGGAAAGGACATACTCTTTTTGTTTGTTATGTATTAATAATATATTTTATCAGACTGACTGCCACAAATAGAACAGCAAGATAAACTGTCAGACACACACAATGTTGAAATAGGGTAGTGGTAGCAGAATATCATCAAGCTCTTACACATCCTTCCCACTTGCAATTTCATGTACTGGAACACACAAGCATTGAGAGATTTATCAGAAGACAATCCTGTTTTGAAATAGGGCTCTCCAGAGCCACTGTTCTACTTACGTAGGCCGCAGCCTCACTAAACCCACTATGAGATGCAAGCTTGTGGCCAAAACAAACTAAATATATTTAGGCCTTTCCCAAGCACAAAATGTAACCAATAGCTGTCCAGTACCAGCACAATAAGTATCCCTTAACACAGAACAATCCACTCCTACACCTATAATTCTGGGGACATAATACATTTCATCAGATGCATCAAGTGCTCTCAGGGTAACTATGCAGGTGAAGCTAAGCAACTACTGTGCACAAGAAAGAATGAGTATATACAAGCTGTAAAAGGCAGAAGCACGCAGTTATCAGGGAGGGAAGATTTCTTATAAAATAATCATGGCATTTTGAATGTCTTAGCCCTGAGCCCCAAGGAATCCTACAACATTTTCCAAAGCAAAACTTGGGTGCTTTCACAGATCTGTTAGATACCAAAACCCATAAACTCAGAGACAACGTTTTCATGAGATTAAAACCTCGCACCACCGCCCTGATATCTCTCTTCCTCAGACTCCTCTTCCTCTCCTCATTCCTTCCCCCAACATCCACTTTCCTTTGAAAACATCAGCTACTTCCTTTTTGAGACAGTCTGAGACACAACTAATGTAAGACAATGCTCTCAATTTGTGCTTAGCTTTGAAGTCTACTGCTTCTGTTTCAGACCTGAGAAAGGACTCACATGCCCAAAAACTTGTCTAATTTTGCCAGTGACACAAGCTGGTGATACAAGCTGCTCTATTAGAAGATACTGCTTCCACCCACAAAATCTGTTGTCATAACAGCAGCACTCCTACCATTATACTTCATGTGACACAGTCAATCAGCAGATATTTTATTTTTTCTCTTTCCATAAGCGGTGCATAAAGCTAAAATAAACCAGGCACTGCTGGGATTTTTTTTCGGACTGATGGCTCAGAGAGAGAAGGAGAGAGTGCTACAAATAGTATTCCAACCAGAAAAGCTGTAAAACCACACAGAAAGTGTATGGGGGCAGTGAAGGGGCAGGGGTGGGGGAACTTGGGGTTTCAAAAGACATATACAAACACCTGAATGAAAAAATTAAACTCAGAACCAGAGTAAGGTAAGAACAGAGAGATATGTTCAATGAATTACATCTAAATGTTTAAATAAACTCATGAATTAAATTGGTAGTATTTGTGGAAAACTTATTATAATGTTGAATTAAACTGAATACTATTCTTCATCAAACAGAGAGAGTGTAAGGTTGAATACTTTTGCTTCCAGGTCTCTTTTTACTTCTTTTAAAGGCTGACATCTGTCAGGAGTGTCTTCTTGAGGAGAAACAGAAGAGAAAACTCAACTGTAACAATAAGACATCATTTGCCAAACAAACACAGGGAAGAATACAAGTATAGAGTGAAAAAGGACATAAGTAAAATAAGGCAGCCAAGAGAGGCAGGCTGTCAGGAGTGTTTGAATAAGCACACACTGGGGAAAGGGAAAAGGGAGGAAATAAAAGACATGCAAATATTTTTACCAGATGTCCATAAAGACAAAAAACTGGTGACTCTTAGAAATATGATATAGATCAAAAGGAATTGGTCAAGGAGATGGAGGGGAATGACACATGGCTTGATCAGTGAGAGGGGAAGATGGTTCCTGCGGCAGCATTGTAACCTCCATCCGAGACCATACAGAAAAAAGAAACAGAAATAACAGCTTTTCTAATTATGCATCAGAAACAGAAATTTAAGAAAGTTTATTTTTATCCATTATTTCTGCTATAAAATGTTAACACTTAATCTTAAAATTCAGCAGATATTATAAATTTCAATTGCTTGTAGACTTGATAACTGTTTTACATACTCAGTTTCGTTTACTTTATTAAATGCCTGATCTGCTAAAGGTAAAGGAAACATTATCACAGCAAACTTCTTTCACTGACTACTGCATCACTTTTAAAGAGTAACAGCTCTGTTTCCCAAGTATCTACTTCCTTGAATAAGATGCGTATTTAAAGAGATTCATGGGGTGATTTTCACATATATTTTCAGACATCCAGAGCTTGTATCCATCAGAGTTTTAGTCACACATTCATTCTTCAGCCTTCTTTAAAGGACAGTCATAACAAGCAGACATCTGAATTCCAGCATAAGCACATATCTGTTCCGAGCATCATCTACCCAGGTGCAGTTGTACTCGATAGGGAAGAGAGAAGCAATTTCACAGTCTTGTCAGTGTTATAAAAAGAGGATTAGATGAAAGGATCAAGGATTCCTGTTTCAGTGCTCCACTCTGTAAAGACACAGAACTCAAAACAAAAGGTTTGCAATGTGCATTACCTATGGTATTTGAAAGACTGTTTTGCACTTTTCCACAGGGCATTGGAGACATCAGTCCTGGGCTCCCCAACTCTGTTGAGCAGGAGGGAGGGGACATGTCTTGAAAAAGGCACCAAACTGATCAGTGAGAACACAGCATTATCTCAACATTTTCTGCATTAGTTTTCCTCCACAAAATAATTCCCCTGCCCTGTAGGGTTTTTTTTTCTCTGGTCCAGGTACAGGAACCTTTGTCTTTGATCTTGTTCCTTCTCACATATTGCTTTGAACTACCAGAAGCTCATTTTTGTTTCTCATTTATTTTTCAAAAACCTTATATACTCTACCACACCTATGCTTTATAACTCTTTAGAATCCCATTTATTTTCTTAAAGGTTATAGTTTTATATTAAAACCATATCAAATACCTGAGCCTTGATGTCACAAGTCTAATTACTTTTGTTTCACCTCTCCAATTTTCGCACCACCTACAAGCAAATGCAATGGCAACCTCACTCCAAAACCTCATAACAAGAGACTCCCAAAATCTAGTTTGTGGATTCGATACTTTTGAAGTATTGTTGTTAAAATAAAACTATGAACTTTAACCACAGTCTCACCTTATGAAGCCTCAGAAGCCTCTGACTACTGAGGCTGAGTTTTATTCCCCTGGGGCATGGCTAATCATCAAGAGAGGGCCTGCTGAAACCCTACTGGGCGTAGTCATTCTTTTTGTGCTTTTTAGTAAATCTCACATCCCCACAGAATACTGAGCTAACTACATCTGCGGGTTAATATAAAAAGCTCGGCTTTTTCTCCAGAGGCTCAACAATTGCTAAAGATACCAGCATGTTACAGAAAATATGTCTAATTTCCTAAAATAACATTGTTATTTCTTGCTTTGTGGCCTATTTCTCTACTGATATATCTTACGTGAATTTCAGATTTAGGTAATTTACAAACTGCTTCAATAAGACTGGTTTTGAATGGTGTATTAGGTGAATATACATATCCTTAGGACATTTAGGCATCCCTCTTGAAACTACACAATGCTACAACAAAGTGCATACAAACCACAGTCTACATGCAGTGTCCTCAGATGTGTCTAAGCAAATGAAGGGCTCAGAGCAAAAGAAAGGTCCTTTAGGTGCCTCTGAAAACTCCACTCTAAATCTCTTCCCTTGTTAATATTGAACAACTTCTGTCCTGTACCTTCCTGAAGCTTCCAAAGAAACTCAAGGGCCCTCATCTCTTGAAACATCTTGTGCTCTCATCTCTTGAAACATCTTCTGCTTCTCCAAACTGTATAAAGTTAAATAATTAACAAAAAATCTATATTGCCATGGAAATGCATCAAAAGAGCTTTGATAAAGGCAGACTCCTGCTTTTAACCTTTGTGGACTTGGTTTCACTTTAGGAGGTGTCCCTAGGTAGCTCTTCTTGGTGTCCCCAGATAATGTGTCCTGGACCAGACTACACCAGGCTTCAGAAGGACCTCTGCTGGCCTAAGGAATCCAGTGGCTAATCAGACAGGTAGAAGTCATTATTTTATTTCATTACCTTTAAGAATGTACAATGGCCAGAGACATTTTCTGGAGGTTTGGAAAAAAAATAATTACTTTTAGCCAATTCATCGGCCAGTCTGTGGGCAGAAGATATGGCCTCCAGAAAACTTGAGTATTTTTCATAAGAATGCCTGTTGGATTTTTCTGGTCATGCTTTTCATTTTCTGTTCATGTAATGATATTAATTAATTACTTGGATAGCAGCTTTCCTTCTCAAGAATTAAGTGCCAACTGAGTTCATTTGTAATCTGAAATATGCCTACTTAGCAACCAGGCTTAAAAAATGTTGTTTTAAAATTCTAAAATCTTGTCTTCAAAATTACAATTCCACAACTATATCAACTTCTTACAGGAATGGAAATTTTAATTGCAAATGTATGATGTCAAATTAAAACAAAACTCTTTTGGTAAATTTTGTATTCAAATTTAGACAGTTTTTAACAATTATTTCATTATAGATGCTCTCAAAAAAGAAAAAAAAAGGAAAAAAAGCAACCAAAATAGCAGTATTTTTGCTTTTCAGTATTTCAGAGTTATGTCCTTAATGCTGAATATCCACAAGATGAAGAGTTTTGTAATTTAATATTTATAGAAGTAAAATTAAAATCTTAATAGTTCTGCCAATATAATACATTGTGTAATGTTTAATGGTAATTTATATCTTTAAACTGTGACATACAATCTAATTAGCTCAAGTCAGGCAACATCACAAAATTTAGCTCTCCTTGATTAGCTAAAATCTGTTTATGTATGAGCTCTTTCTTGACTGACATGCATTAATTAATGGACAATAGAATTTCTCCTTTCTCACTGAAATGCACACCTGTAATAAAGTCTGCTGTGCTGCTCTCTTTTAGGTAGCCAAGCCACCATGATTAATTCCCTCTGTTTTTACCAAAAAACAGATGAAGGTTTTTGCTTTTTTGCAGGTAGTGTCTGTTCAAACAGTCTTGTCATAACGTGGCACCTGATGAAAGGACCATTAAACCAGTTCTGAGATTTTAAGTAGAAACACTGCAAATACAATAAATACAATAAAAACATGGCCTGAAGTGGAATATGGCCTCAACCTCAAAATTCACCATTTTCTGTTCTAGAATGGATTGCTAGTAATACTTGCAGAAGAGACCTCTAAGTTACGACTTTGCTGCCTGCGCTAGTATGCATAGCATAGCTACTATGCTACTATTTATTTGTAAATTACTACAGACAATACATAACCAAGGTGTAATAACAAAGACTACACGCTGAAACCAAAGGTATGCTGACTGACACCAGGGAACTGCTAATATAATAAAGAGTACACAAAACACGGACAAGGATGTATCTGCTGTGCTAGGACCTCCATTGCAAGTTAGATGTTTCAGTATTAGTTAGATGTTTCCTGAGAAACTTGGTAATGAAAAATGTCTTCTCTGCTTAAAAATTATCTATTAATTTTGCAATAAGTGTTTTTTGGTTTTTTGTTTTTTGCTAAAGAAACTAATTCAGTATTTAATTGAGCATGGGAAGTGTTAAAATGCTATTTTGAGAACACACCTTTAATGTCAGTTTGAACAGTATGTATTACTTTAATTTTTTTTTTCTGGGCTAAACACCACTTTACTTAGAAGGTGAATGAGTCGTACTTGTGGACCAGTCAGTTGAAAAGCCCTGTGATCATAAGACTATGAGATTTTCCAGTTATTTGAGTCACATTAATAACAGCTCAGCTAATTAGCAATTTTAAAAGGATCAACACACTAACAAATTAAAAGAAGCATCTGTATACAAAGAGAGATTGTTCAGTTCGGCTCCAGTCTTGACAGTAATAAATAAAAGCATCTATTGTGTGAAGGCAGGGAAATGTCTCATCTGTAGTGATAGGGATTCATTTTGGAATGACACAGTCGCCGTTTCTATTTTCTCAGTGTTTTGTGGGGTATGTTTTGGTTTCTGCTTACTGAGATTGAAATTTAAGGTCAGAGGCCAAATGATGTCAAAATGCCTTCCCATCACTGGATGTGACAAGGCGGCTGAGCTGTTCAGGATGTGACCCAAACACTGCGAATAGGGGGCGTTTAAGGGAATACTGTTGGTGGACTTACTGTTTATCTGCAGCTCTTTTTTCAAAAATAAAGTGACCAACAAGGACATCTCTGAAAATATTTCCATATCCCACTAAAAGTGGAGATGCTGTTATTTTAAAACAAGAGATAAAGTGATTCTAGAGGTATTGGCTGGATGCCCCATCGCCCCAAGCACTGTGGTGTCTTTCATGGGTGCTATGAAACATTTCAGTTTGCCTTGGATTAGGACACTGGCAGTACAGAGCATGTGATCCAAGCCTCAGCAAAGCATTCTTTCTCTTCGGGATACAGCCATGGAGTGATTTTTCCTAGGAGATTAGATGAATCTAGCCTGGGCATCTGCAATACTTTTTTCTCTCACATAATGGAAAGCTTTTAATCAGAAATGCAACACAAGCTAGTAACAGGAGCCCTCTTGGTTTTCTCAATGCAAAAACAAAGACATCAAACAAAATACAAACCTCCAAAGACCCTAAACTAGTTCCCTAAACACGCAACAGAGAATTCATATAATCAGAAAAAAAAAAAAAATAGAACCACATGTCCCAAAAAGAGATTGTTACCGCACATTCAAAAGCTACTCTAAAGGCAGCCATGCAAGCTACTTGTTGCCATAACATTATCCTTGTATCACAACTGAAAGCTTGTTAAAATAACTTCAGAATTGCTAGTTTGAAAATATCAGGAGTACTATGAGCACAGCTCTCTGACTTCCAGGGGGACGGTACTGTGGAAATAACAGGCGGCCAAAGCCACTGGGCCTTGCTAGGTAAGCGATGCCAAGAAACTATGAAGCCAGTAGATTTTGTAAGTGAATGCCAGAACAAGATATATAGACTATAGCTCAGCAATTTCCAAGAGGAAGATTATGGAAATGCACCACCTTTCCTGTATTGAAATCTGTGGTGATATTTCATTCAAAAAGCTCTGTCACGATTTGCCGGCGCCTGTGATGAGACTTTTGTGTCATTGTTTCATACTGAGCGTGATAACCCATTGCTGCTATCAATAGCACCGCAGTAGAAGAGGCAACATTTTGGCTGGCGGATCACCAAGGATTGACTTTAAACTTCCCAGGAATAGCCTAAGCACAAATGAAAAGAGTCCTGTAGGTTTTGACAATTCTTAGCACGAAAAGCAGATTTCTTTTTTGTTGCATTTAGTAGCCAAAATAATGTGCACAGTTATATTCTGCTAAGATAAAGAGATAATTCCCTCATGTGATAAAGTTTTGGTGTTCTCAGTTGAATAATTTCTAAACCGTATGTTAGATCGATCACAGTGAATAAAAGCAAATAAAGGCAAGTTATTAGCATGAACAAGAGGGAAGAAGAAATCCCGTAGGAAAAGCACGGGTGTAGTAGAAGTGATCTGAACACAGGTGTTCATATGCTGGTGGTCTGAGGAAAGAAGGGTCAGAGAAAGGGATTGGAGAAATTTTTAAAAGTGTTAAAGCAGAGAGGAGGAGGGTATATCTCACATCTAAAATGAAAACAGTGTCATAGGTATCTTCAAGTATTTAAACCAAAGTCATGAACAGCTGAGCAGAAACTATTTTTTAATATAAAAAAACATAGCTTAAGAGTGAAAATTAATTACAGAATATTGGACAAAGTAACTTTTGGGAAATAAAAATACAATTACCATATAATCATATAATGACCATACAATTAAGCAATCAATGCAACAAAAAATTCTGCTTTTCATACTAAGAATTATCAAGATGAAAAATCTTAATTGTAACTAGTGATTCAAACTCAGAAAAAAAAATCACAAAGATTCAATTCAAAACAGAAAAAGCACTGGTTTTCTCCTTCTCCTGTCTCTGATTTATTTTACAACAGCTTTTAAACGTAGAATTTACAAGCATGAGCAGGTCAGGGACCCAAAATGGCCACAAATGCAAACAAACAGACTCTACAGTATTTACATCAAAATATTCCTAAAAATCGTTTGCTCATTTACCAAAGTCTTTGCTCCTCAGAGGAGCTGCATAAGGTGAGACTGATGCTTTTCAAGATGATGATGCTTTTCATTAAACCGGCTGATACAGCTGTGGCTCCAGCTCCTTTGGGGTAGGTTGCACCTAACTGGGCTCTGCACGTAGCAGCTGGAAATCATTCCTTATTCCAGTCCCACGTGGGTTATATGAGCTGCAGAGAATCTCGTACCTTCCTTACTCTGCTAGGTGAGTAGAAAATGAGCAAGCCTAAATTCTGTCTAAGAGTCCCTGGAGTTTCAGAAAATATGAAACAATCCCTTCACTTTCATCTACATGTGTGAAAGCAAAATTGAAATATAAATAGCATGTGGTTTTCCAAAGATGAGGTTACCAATATTGATTACAACCATGTGTATTTCTGTAGTGTGGGTGCATCGCGGATATGTGTTCAGATCCTGTATTCCCAAGTAGTTCTGGTTTATGTGTACTTAAACGCTAAATGCTTGCAATTGTTTGCTGTAATATGCACAGGCCAGTTGGCCGGCATGTAGAACAGTTAAGCCTTTATTGTTCCTAGACTTAACATTTTCAGCAAGGTTGAATAAAGCTATTATCAGTGAGACTTTCCTCTGTTGTTTCTGTAATATAGCATGGGGCTTTTTAAGCAAATGCAGAGACCTATGCGTTATTACTGAGGCTGAGCCCAAAACAAAGTTGCACCAGAAACACTAAGCCACTTAAGAACATGGAAAACTAAGAGCCTTGTCTGCCTCTGTGCCAACTGTGCACAGTAACTTGTCCCAATAGATTTTCATACAGTCCCACTGAGGAGTGAGATGACTTTATTTCCATCACGCATTCATCCAAAAATATTCTTTGAAGATGCAAATCAGTGCATCTGGTCACCAGCAAACTATATTCGACTACTGAAGTAAATGCAGTCTGGGGAATATAACAGCAACTGCTTTTATCTGGTACTGAATGCTGCTTATTAATTTAAAGCATAATTATAAACTTGTCTTTGTATTGTAGTATTCCCCATGATTACAGTCCAGACTAATGTATAGTAGCACTACATGCTATAGAAACAAAGAAGAAAACATGACTTCTCCCTCAAAGTCTGTAGAATTCGGTATCTGAGTGATAAAACAAAGGACAGTGTTGAAGACTGTCCTGTAAGCACTAGAAAAATATATAACGTTTGTCATAAGCATTTTAAAAGCATTATTGTTAAATATCTTCAATTTTATTTTCCAACTTTTTCCATCAAACTAATTGCTATTGTTTTGCTTCAGACATAGCTTCTAAGGTGAAGTAGGTCTTACTGTCGGGTGCAGGTAATGCTTCATGGTTCATTTTGATTATTTTGATTTTCTTATCTAATTTTACCTTCACTGTGCTGCCCATGCTGATATAATGCAAAAATCAGATAGCCCATTTGTGGTGGGGTTTCTTACTTCTCTTCCACTTCTTCCAAAGTTGTTTGTACTTCCACAGTTGAAGGCTCCCTAAAGCCGTAAAAACTACACCATTGATGTCACAAGTTTCAGTCTCTCAGTCCCAAAACATGAGTAGGAGGTGGCCAAATGTTTAACATTGCTTTATAGCCTGCTGAAAAAAATAAAGATGTCCAGTAGCCAAACTGCTAATTTTGATGGATGAGAATGCTCTTCCAGGAATGAATGTCCTTATATAATACTGACTTCAATGTTTCTAATGAGAAGCTTTTCCCAGGCTTTTTTGGGATTTATCACAGCTATTTCAGATAGTCTGTGTTGTAGTTGGTCTTCTGTTTCAAAAACATGTGATCTTAGCAAATATTTTCTACTATTCTATTTTTCCTTTGTCTTACAGATTCTCTAGTTTAGCTGCATTTGCCACTCCTCACCTTTGATATTAAATACCCTTTGGTAAAAGAACATATGATAAAAATATTGAGTCAGGTAATTTGCTTGGTTTTAACAGGCTATATATTGTTGCTTTGAAATGTGAAGGCTTTAACGCAAATAAAAAAAAAACCCAAACAAAACGCATCAGATGTACTAATGACTTAAACTGTGGGACTCCTCTTCTAGAAATTGTGACGGAAAATTTTACTATATACATCTAAGGAGGGAACCTGACAATATTTGGATCCAATTTTTGCTTTAAATTAGAGGTCCTTAGGAGCAAAACTGCATAAAAGACATTTTGGCCCTTAGCATTTCACACTGAGAGGTCTGTGTTTACTCTCAAAATGTGTTCTTGACATTGTAATACATTCTGCATTTTCTCTGGCATGAGGTAAAGAGGAACAACTGCATTATAATCCAATAAATACAGCACATCTCATGCAAACTGCCATTGTGTGAGAGAGGAATAATTATGCAGATACATAATCCTTTGGCCCATGTACATGAAAATGAAACAGAGAGTGAGAAACTTGAAAAGAAGAAGAAAAAAAATAAACTGTACCTCAGCAGATTGTGGAATAATCCATTTATTCTCAGAGAGGAAAACATATAGTCAGTACTTATTTATTTATGTGCCTTTCTCAAAGTGGTCCTTAAAAATGCCCATCTAGTGCACTACATATTTTCTTTAGAAAAACAAACAAGCTATGAGTGCAGTTATTACTGCCAAATGCTTCAAAAAATTTTGCCAAGTCACCACCCAAGTCAAATCCCATTGTACCCTCAAACACATGCAAGCTATAGACCATTCCTGTGGTCTGAAAAATGAGACAGGCCGCAAAACAAAAACCTGAGTTACAAAAGAGTGAGAAAAGTTATGATTAGGCAGGCTTACGAGAGGCTTGATAATATATGTAGTACAGAACAGAAAATCCCTATTGTTGTTTCTGAAGTTTTCTGCAACACTTGTTAATTCGCTGGTTTGCTTTTTTGACTGGATTTTTTCGTCTTTTTAGGACACATACGTGTAGTTAAAGCACACACATACAGGCAATGTGAACTCCCTTTTGGTTCCCACACCTGTAACCTGCAGCCTCTGCTTTCCGCTCAGTTAATCCATTACACACCGGTCACACCACTTATTTCACTATTTAAATTCCAAAATCCTCGCGGTCTTAAGCTTGCTACAGACATGAAGCAGGTAACAGATATGACAATTAAAATAGTGTGACAAAATAATAAAGCACATTCATACACAACTTCAAAGCGTGGTCAAAGTTTTGTTGATGTGGAGCTATAACCAAACTGTCAGTGGGTAGAGTGCTCTTAATACTTAGAAATCTAACACTTAAAGGAATAAAACCTTGTGTATGGCTCTTCCTTTGCTTTCCTTTGGTGCCTAACAGAAGGAAAGGCAGGTTTGAAATAAGTATATGGTGGGTGTTGGGTACTGTGAAAAGTGACTACTCCCACAAAAGTGAGATTGACCGCTACACAAGTGGTTACAAGGATTAGTTAAATGCCAAATGGGCAGAAGCTACTTTTCACCAAAATATTTTCATCATTTAGTCTTTTTTTTTTTTTTCTTTCTCACTTACAGAATGTGGCTTGCATCACAATTTGAAAAGTCTAACCAGAAACAAGGTTCCCAGACAGCAATGCCCACCCAAACACGCAAGCACACGTTGTTCTCCTAAGAATATAATCAGAAATAAAATACTACAAACAGCTGTGACAGATAAAAGGAAAAAAAGGAAAAAAAAAGCAGCCGTGATTCCAAGACCTCACCAGCAATTACATTGCTTAGTTCAATGACTGAAAGATTTCCTTCTCCTTTTTAATTAAATACCTTTAAGAGCTATTTCTGAATGCTCCATCTTTCACTACTTGATACCCTTGTTTTGCTGTTCCTCTCCCACTCTCTCCTTTATTTCCCACTTGGGCAACACAACAAAAGTGTGATTCAAAGAAATGTGTGAAGCAGCAAAAGCAATAGGATGCTTATGACAGCTGGATTGTGAATAGATTAAAGAGGGGAGGAATGTAGAAGCCATAGCAAAAAAAGTAGGTTGGAGTACAATACACTGCAACCTATTGTAACTGAAGAATTTCAGCTGAACCCCTTGGATTTTGTCCTTGTTCTGAAAACTATTGTTATAATTCCTTATACTATTCTACAAATCCCTTGTGCCTTCATATATGCCAGCCTTGATCAGCTTGCTTCACACACAATCCTCCCGTCACCCTTTTCAAACATCCGTGCAAGTCCACAAAGCTTCCCTATGGGCTTGTCACTATCCCTAAGAGATGGAACCTGACTTTGGTAACAGGCAGGTTTGGGAGTGAATGGGAACAATCTGTGTTTCATAACAGAAGAACTGAGAAACAGGAAATTCATGATGAATTCAACTGCAGAATTTTGACATCTTTAGAATTATGTTACTCTTTTTCCAGCATCTCCTGCGACAAGCCTCAGTCCTCTTGACAGTGTGCACTGCTGACTCTGAGAAGGCAGCAGGAAGCATGCTCTGGATACTGTCAGGAACAAGCTGTACATTCTGACTTTAATAGAAAAATGTTGTTCGCATCACAGCGTTATATCTAAACAAAATCAAAGCAATACAAGTGAGATAGCTCCGAGTATTTAAGGAATTATGAATAATCAGACCTACAAAATATATGGAACTGAAATTAATTTATATTTCAGTTAATTTTGCCCAGTTTTTGCCCAAATAGAAGTATGATTGAGACACATTTTCCAGATTTTTAAGGATAGAGGATTAGATGCAGCCTACATACTAATTTGTCTCCAGGAGCTGGAATTTGGTAAAATAATGAGCACAGAGTGCTCATTATTTTACAAAAAAAAAAAAAAAAAAGTTGCAGAATTGTTTCTCCAAAAACTATGGATATGCATCTGGATAGTTAGATAAGATATAAAGTAGTATTATTAGTTGTTAACATCAATATTATCAGTAATCTTAGATGGGATTATTTACAGAACAAAGTGTTTTAAATAGATAAGATAAGAACTAGTAGTTGTGTTTGGAGGGTATCTGTACAGGAATTTTGCCACAGGCTGGAAGTTTGCTTTCATTTTGCTCAGGTTGGGTATTGAGCTCCTGGTGTCTCCAGAGAGAGGCAGAAAGACACTACTCCAGCATGGCGCTTCAGTTGGTTCAGTGAGGGTCGTTTACAATACTGTGGGTCAAGTCTACTAAATACTTATCTAGTTCTTACAGAACAGCCATTCCAAAGTAAAACATACTGTGCAAAAATACAGTGATGAAGAGGAACTATCAAATGAGGAGCAAGTATATATTCTCTATAATACCTATTTAAAGAACACTGCTGCAAATTTATCAGTGAGATGACACCATAAGAGGTCTGCTTCACCATGGTGCAATGGCCTAGAAGCATGGTAGCATGGATTGCAATTTCAGCAATGTCATAAAGGTGTTGTAAAGATTGCCTGATAGCAAATTGATTAAAAGTAAATCACTGGCACCAGTTTTAAAAAACAGAAATCCACAACCACTTCCACTCTGCTCTGCTTTTTTTTTTTTTAATTTGCTCCTGCACTGCAGCATTTTCTATTTCAGATCAGATACAGAATGTCCCTGTTCAAAATGTTTTGTTATTGTTATTTTTCCTTAACGTAATACAAAAATAACCTAGAATTAGAAGGGCAGATGTTCATCTGTGTATGTAAGCACTTGTGTGGCTCTGATCTTTTTGTTGCAAGCACTATCTGGTGCTTATTACCAAAAGTGACTAAAGTTACATCTACATCTATGAAAGATTCAGAGCTGTCTGACTGCCTAACAGAAACAGTGGGCTTGTATTAGTAGAATAATACATATAGTATTTTCTGTGAATTCTTTTTTGGTCAGCTAGGCCTAGTTTTATGTTAGAACTCTTAAAAACATAAATGAAATATATTGAGGCAAAATATTTTGCATAAAAAACAGAGAGGACAAGCAAAGGTGTTATTTCTAAGAACAGAGGTAGATTTGTGTGAACAGATAATTTATTATATTTTAGGTTTAGAACATACAGTTGGTCCTGGTCAAATAAATAGAACAGAGACACAACATTATGCAACAAACTGACAGTGTCTTTTCAAAGAGCAATTTAAAATAATAATTTTCATATATTTTCCAAGTACATTTTTGATAAATGTTTGTCACTTTTATACAGGTTGTTTTTATACAGTGCTAACAGCTCCTTCAAAGGACCAGAGAAATGTAGAATGGCAAAAGGAAACTTTTGTAGAACTTCCAGACTAATCATACTCCCCAAAATACCATTTGAATATTTTATCTACATTGTCGTTATTATGATCATTAAAGAGTAGGTAACAATTTTGCTGAGAAAGAGAAAATTCTCTAACTAAAAATTCATATTCATTAAAGACTGTAGACAGTTAAATATAACCACTATTAAAGACACAGCAGAACACAATCTTTACTTCCCTGGACACTTCCTCTTACTTGTATTACTTTACCATGGATAATTTTGTACACTAGCACCAGAGCAGTACACAAATCCAGAGTTATATACAAGCTGTCCATATGATTCACATGCCCTATTGCTGAAGCAGTTGCCTCAAGGGATTAAATTGATTAAGTTTCCAGAACAGGTCTAGTATATGCCACAGGATACGCCCTCACCCCGATCTTTCTATGCACATACTTACTCATGCAAACAAATCACGGCAATTTTGAAACTATGCCTTTTGCCTCAGGAATATGTCATAACATTTGTTTCATGCCTTGCAACACACTGACTTCCACACCTTTGTTGAAACCACCAAATTCACCAGTTCCCAGAGTCTGTAACTTCGGGCCCTACCACTTATCACAAGACTTTTAAGTCCCAGAGGGTGCCTGCTCCTTCACCTCCTCGCTTCTAGCACCCAGCCCCTCACCAGTCTCACTTGCAGGTAACTAGATCCCAGTTAGCTCTTCTCTCTCCCAGCAATATCACCTTTCAAACACACTTGTTGTGTTTGAAAATACTTCCCATTTTGGCAAAACAACAAAAACCTTTGAATGTTCAAAGATTATAAAGAATATCCAGCTTTTTGGGACAATTAGTGCAGGTTCTGGCTGTGGGAGGTTTGGCAGACTGGAGTGGACCTGCTCCTCTCCACCCTACCCAGTACAATCTCAGTCAGCCCCCTCTGTGCATTTCAGCTGTGGCTATGAGAAGTACTGAGGCCTGAGCTGTGGGCCCTGAGTTGAAGTCGACTTGTGGACCAGTCACAACCTAGCAGAATATTTTGTTTTTCTATTGGCTTCATGTTCCAGAGGCAGGACCTGGCCCACCTATGTCTCTGTGGCTCTGCCCTCACCCAGGTGGTCTCGGTTGGGGTGGTGGGAGAGGCCAGGGCTACTTTAACCAGAAGCTTATCAGTTGCTTTTGTTGGGGCTGGTTGCATCTTGCTGAGCTCTCTTAGTGGTGTCCTTCCATGTGAAGGGCT